>JAUZSZ010000079.1:25177882-25192170 GCA_034780575.1 Labeobarbus marequensis | reverse complement strand
AAGCGACCCAAGAGAAGACCCCTGAGAGAATTCTTTGTGGAGGATTTTGAAGAACTTCTGGAAGGTTTAAATGTTTTCCTCTCTTTTTGTGTTTCCTTGCTTGATTTCAAAGATGAATATACTGTAACTGTAAAAGTCAATAAATATAAAACCCTGCACAAGTTCACAGAAACACTTCTTACACTTTCATAGTTAATGACTGGTCAAAGGTCTTAAAATTCATTACTCTCATATTAAACGCTCCACACCATGCGCAGAAGTTAATTTGATCTAGCTATTTTTGCTGAGATCGAGGTGAAGTGCTTAAAAGGATAGTTCAACCAAAATATCCAAATCCTGTCATAATTTACTCACCCTTGTGTTGTCTTTTTTCACATCTATGATGTCATGAGAGTGAGTAAATAATGACAGAATTTAATGAAAGAAGAATTTTTAGGTAAACTATTCCTTGAAATTCACGTACTATGAATTCTCATGTTATAGAACATGGCTCTCATCAACATGCAAATGCATTGCTAACCTTCTCTTGACATGTGCAGTGCAACAGCCTGATCCTTCTCTGCCACGCCCAGAGGGGGTGGAGTCAACCCCCATACAAGGAGAAGAGATCAACGGACTCAAGAACTGCCCCGCCTCCCTGGAAGCAGCTCTTCTGCGCTGGGGAGCCATTGCACCCAAAGCTCCCTGTCTGACCACTACGCACAGCAATGCCAAACAGCCATACACATTTACATATGGTACACGTGCATTTATATTCATAGCCATTCACTGGATTTTATTGTCTTTGTTTAGGGTGCATATTTACATCATTGCTTCTGTGTTTGTAGGTAAGCTCTGGTCCAAGAGTTTGAAGTTGGCCTATAATCTTCTCCACAAACTGGGGTCCAAACAAGAGGCAATCATTCACCCTGGAGACAGGGTAAGAGAGTGGATAAATTGTATATTTCTAAAATGCAAAAGTGTGGGGTCAGTAAAAAAAAAAAAACTTTTATTCAGCAAGGATGCATTAAATTGATCAAAAAGTGACATTGTCTATTCATCAAATAATTCTAAAAAATTATTTCCACAAAAATATTAAGCGACACAACGGTTTTCAATATTGATAATAATAAGAAATGTTTCTTGAGCTCCAAGGATCATGTGACATGTGAAAATTAAGCTTTAAAATGTATTCAAATAGAGAACATTTCTTTTAAATTGTAATAATATTTCACAGTATTACTGTATTTTTGATCTTATAAATACGTCCTTGGTGAGTATAAAAGACTTCTTTCAGGATCATTTAAAAAAATCTTACTGACCCAAAACTTTTGAATGGTAAGCATAACTTTATTATAATATTATAACTTTAGACAGAAATGTAAAAAAAAAAAATATATATATATATATATCACTCACACACACACACTATATTAAAAACTGATGAAGAATGAAGACTATGTGGATGTATTACTGTAGGTAGCATTGGTTTACCCCAATAATGACCCAGCAGCGTTCATGGTGGCGTTTTATGGCTGTCTTTTGGCTGAAGTTGTTCCTGTCCCGATTGAAGTACCACTTACAAAGAAGGTAATTTCTACTGCAAAAAAATTCTAGCAATTGTACATCAGCTTAGGCAGGACTGCAAAGATTGAGTAATTAGTCATATTAAAAGAAAAGTTCACCAAAACTTTTACAGTTTTACTAACAATTTTATAAGAACAAATTTGCCTGAGGTGCGCCCTTCTGCTCTCTCCCCTCAAAGGATGCTGGGAGTCAACAAATTGGTTTCCTGTTGGGTAGCTGTGGAGTTGCTGTGGCATTAACAAGTGATGCATGTCATAAAGGTCTTCCCAAGAGTTCTAGTGGTGACATCATGCAGTTGAAAGGTCAGAGACGTCACAATGTTTGTTAGAACCACCTGCACATGAGTCTTCATAAAGGAACATTGTTTTGTGTTAAACATATATGTGTGGTTTTATCCAGTTTGTATATGTTTGTGTTGTGTGTATGTGTGTGTGTGAATTCAGGCTGGCCAAAGTTGCTCTGGGTGCTGACTGACTCCAAACATTTATCTAAACCCCCACGAGAATGGTTTCCTCTCATTAAAGATGCTAACAATGACACAGCATACATAGAGGTAACAGACCATTTGATTGTGTGGCAAATTCATTTAGATTTTTCTTGAATATATCATAATTTACTTAATGATAATATTAATTAATTATATATTTTTTTAAATTCACTACTGTCCAGAAGTTGTTTTTGTTGTTGTTGTTGTTTTTTAAGTGAATACTTTTATTCTGCAAGAACACATTAAATTGATCGAAAGTGACAGTAAACATTTATTATATTACAAAAGATTTCCATCTCAATAAATGCTTTTCATTTGAACCTTCTATTTATGAAAGAATTCTAAAAAATGTATCAGATGTATCAAACTGTTTACATCACTGATAATACTAAGAAATGTTTCATGAGCACCAAATCAGAATTTTAGAATGATTTCTGAAGAGTCATCTAGAGTAATAAAGACTGGAGTAATGGTACTAAAATTCAGCTTTGCCATCACAGGAATATATTGCATTTTTAAAATATATTAGCATAGTGCTCAGTTATTTCAAATAGTAAAAATATTTTACAATATCAGTGTTTTTACTGTATTTTTGCAGCCTTGGTGAGAAAAAGAGACTTCTTTCAAAAACATTAAAAAATTCACCATCCCCAAACAAACAATAGTGTATATATAAAAATATATTAGCTTAAATAATTAAATACTTAAATTTCTATTAATATGGCACATTTTAAGGCTTCTTAGTATGTAAGGAAGCTTGTATTGTAGTTCTTTGGCAATACACTGATCTCATTGCATTTATAATGAGAGTGGCTGTGTTTTGTGGTTTATTGACAGTATAAAACCTGTAAGGATGGGAGTGTGTTGGGAATAACTGTAACAAGGATGGCGATGCTCACACACTGCCAAACACTTACACATACCTGCGGATACAGTGAGGGTAAGATATCCAAATATCACACTTCAGATTCTTAAAGGTATCATTTAGCCAAAATGAAAATACTGTCATGTCTTTCCAAAACCATATGACTTTATTTCTAAGTGGTTTGTGTTTGTTTGTGTTTCAGCTGAGACTATGGTGAATGTGTTGGACTTTAAGAAAGGCATTGGCCTTTGGCACAGTGTTCAAACGGTAATATAAATAACTTCATTTACTGTATGTTGTCATTTATCCGAATTTTCTGTCTTTTTGAACACGTGATTTCTCTTCTTTTTCTCTCTCTGTAGAGCGTGTTGAATATGTTACATGTGGTCAGTGTTCCATATGCACTTATGAAGGTGAATCCTCTGTCCTGGATCCTGAAAGTCTGCCAGTACAAAGGTAAACACACATAGAAACACACACTTTTGGTCTCTTGGCTTTTTGGATGGCGTACCCATCTCCTACATGTTCAAAGTTCACCTATCACTCTAATCAGAAGCAAAGTCTGCTGTATAAAACAAGAACACACATAGTGTTACACATTGTGTTCAGTAATCGGTCTCTTTCCATGTGTGTGCAGCTAAGGTGGCGTGTGTGAAGAGTAGGGATCTACACTGGGCTTTGATGGCCTACAAAGACCAGAGTGACACCAACATGAGCTCACTGCGAACGCTGCTGATCGCTGATGGATCAAACCCCTGTGAGTGTGTGTTACTGATGAATCAAAGCCTGTGAGTGTTACTTTGTGAATCAAGCCTCTATGTAAATTCTCTGTCGTTCATTCCCAGGGTCGATATCCTCCTGCGACGCATTCCTGAACGTGTTTCAGAGCATGGGCTTGAGGTCAGAGGTCATATGCCTATGTGCTGGCTCCCCCGAGGCACTAACTGTAGCTGTGAGGAGGTATAAATACACTCACACTCTCTTAGCCCAGGAGGCACACATGTGCACACGTCATTCTTGTGCTCAGGAATCTGTTTTCAGTTTAAACTCATTAAAATGGGAGGTTCTGTCTTTTGTGGTCGCTCATTACAAACAACATAACCAGGCCTATGCACATTCATGCACAAAGACACACACAAAACTATTAAGAAATACATCTGACTCAGATTTTAACATCACATAGTGAAAACTGCTTGGTTCTAAATCAATCATTAAAATACATTTAATTGTGTTTGTGTGTGGGCTAAGTTTAAATAGTGTTATCAGACAGATATTGCACTATATTGCCATAAAGTCTGGTTCACATGGCCAAGAATTGCCCAAATAAACAAAAAAGGCTGCCTGACTGACGTGTAAAGTTACCAACCACTCTTTACTTTTATATATGCCATTTGTAGGCTGATAAATCTGAAAGCAGATACTATCCAAAGTGCAAAATGGAATATATAAAGTGTGACTGTAGATATCTCAAATTTCTCAAACGAAACTATTGAATATCTCTTACAAGACAAACTTTTGCAAATCTAGTTGATATGTTTTTTTCTCAGAAGCATTCATTATAGTAGATTCGTAAATGTGATTTGTAAAGGCAGGACTTCTAGAAATTATGTAAAGCCAACCAATCAGAATAGAGCTTACTGTTTTGAAAAAGTGATGTCAAATGCTTTTATTTAGAAATGGTGCATTAAATTAATCAAAAAAAAATTGTAACAAATGTGTTTACTATATCACAAAAGTTTTATTCTTTTGAACTTTCTATCTATTGAAGAATCCTGAAAAACATTTATTACAGTTTTCACAAAATAATATTAAGCAGCACAACCATTCAAATATTAATAATAATAAGAAATGTTTCTTGAGCACCCAAAAATCAGCATTTTAGAATGATTTCTGAAGGATCATGTGACACTGAAGACTGGAGTAATGGCTCCTGAAAATTCAGCTTTGCATCACAGGAATGAATAAAATTTTAAAATATATTAAAATAGAAAACAGTTCTTTTAAATTGTTATAATATTTCACAATATTTTTCAAATAAATGAAGCATTGGTGGCACACAAGAGACTTCTTTCAAAAATATTTGACCCCAAACTATTTTACAAAACTTAATAAAATACCGCAAAGCTCCTCAAGTTTTATGCTTTTATGTTTTGTGTTCTTTTGGTGACACGTTCAACGGGATTTTTGTGGGTGCAGATGCAAAGATTTGGTGGTAGAAACTACATAATGATATAACTTGCACAAACTTTTATTAAGGACTGGGAGAATGCCAAGTAATATTTGCACCAGCCAATCAAACCTCTTTTGTCAGAGCTTTTGCAGCTCCAGGAAGCCAAACCATACAATTCCAAATTGTTTATGAAATCTGGAAAATATTGTGCCTATGGTAACATAATATTCTGGCAACACATATGGACATGTTTATTCTTTCATTTATTTGTATGCATGTGTTTTCTGTCAGGCCTCAGGAGGGCAGCTCTAAGCCAGCAGGACGAGGGGTCCTAAGTATGACGAATCTGAGTCACGGGGTCATCAGAGTGGACACAGGAGAGAAGCTGTCCGTCCTCACCCTACAGGATGTGGGCACGGCCATACCAGGAGGTACATCGATTATGAGAACATGAACGAATGAACATCCCCAAAGCATTTTGATTTAAGTCCAACATCTACCTCGTAAACCAGCCTAGAGCAGTTCAGCGCTGTTTTCCTCATGTGACCACAGACCTCATCAAATGACTTTATGGTTCTTGTAAAACTGACTTTTCTCCTTCTCTCTCAGCAATGGTGTGTGTTGTTAAACTGGAGGGTGTTCCTCAACTTTGTAAAACCGATGAGATTGGAGAGATCTGCGTGTCGTCTGTTGCCACGGGAACGTCATATTATGGGCTTACAGGAATGAGCAAGAACACATTTGAGGTGTGAAAATACATTATATACGGTATATACACCTAATTTAATTATGTTAAGATTCACTGCTGTTTCAAAGTTTGTTTGTTTTTTTTAAATTAATGCTTTTATTCAACAAGGAGATATTAAAAGGATCAACAGTGACAGTAAAGCCTTTTACAGTGTTACAAAAGAATTCTGTTCCAAATGAATGTTTCTTTGAAATTTCTATTCCTCAAAGAATCCTGGAAAAAATGTTTCACAGTTTGCACATAAATATTGAGCAGCTCAACTGTTTTCAACAGTTCAACAGTTTCAACATCTTGAGCAATTTTAAAATATGTTCAGTGTTCTTAAATATATCTTTTAAAATCGATTAAAATACCAAACATTTTTTAAAAGTGTAATAATATTTCCCAATATTGCTTTTTTACTGTATGATGCATATTCTAAATACAAAAATATATACTTATTTATTTTTACAAATAAATTTTGTTTTTACAAATAAACTTTGCAGTTTTGGTGATCAGGAGACTTTTTTTCAAAAACAGATAATCTTACCAAGCCCAAACTTTTGAACAGCAGTGTAAAACATCTTTGTGTAGTAAAGTAAAAACCACTTTAGTGCATTTGTAACTGGTTTTACCTGCATTCTATTTTTATCCTTTGTATTCAAATGTTTCTGGTCCAAGCTGGTCATTTATAGTAATTAGCTGGTTCAAGTTGTCAACAATTATATGATTAAATGATGGTGCATTTTAAGAAGAAAGTGTGTGTATCCTGCTATTTAGTGTGTGTCCTGTCAGTCTGGGAATTTGTTTGTGTCTCTGTGGTGCAGGTGTGTCCAGTGGAGTGTGACGGTGGATTGGTCAGCGATTGTGTATTTGTGAGGTCAGGTCTGCTGGGGTTTGTGGGTCCAGGTGGGATGATCTTCATCTCTGGTTCACTGGAAGGACTGATGCAGGTCGGGGGTCGGAAACACAACGCTGATGATATCATCGCTACAGCTCTCGCTGTGGAGCCCATGAAGTTCATCTATAGAGGAAGGTATGTATTAAAAGTAAGACCAGAATACTACTCCAGAAAGAATCTTGTTTTAAGCATCTGAGTAATCCTTGTGCCCGCTCTGTATAGGACGGTGGTGTTCTCAGTGAATGTGTTGTATGATGAGAGGATTGTGCTGGTAGCAGAACAGAGACCAGATTCAACTGAAGAAGAGAGTTACCAGTGGATGAGCCGAGTGTTGCAGGTACACACACACACACACACATAACCAGGCTCAAAGTTTGCATTTTTCTGTCCTTGCTGAAAGCAAAAGTGCTGCATTAAGCAACAAAGTCATAGCCAAGCACATCGTTTTTAATATTTAATGTATAGTTATGTAGGTGAAGATTTTGCACCAATGAGATTTCACTGTGGGTGTGGCAACCCACCACAACATGACAAATATAGAAACCAAGCGAGCGGCAACAGGTCTTTTTGTATGTCGCTTGTTGTGGCATCACTCATAAGGACAAAAAAATTCTTGGCTTATTTATTGCGGCATGCTGGGTCTGACCATATTCTTATTACAAATAAAATTATAGAAATTATAGGTTTAAAATGAGAGATATTTTTGTGTTCTATAATTGTGATGGTGAACATCTGAATGAAAAAAAAGACTATAAAAAGTCATTATTTAATAATTAGCATTCATGGATTTTTAGTATTTAAATGTACACTCTTGTTCAAATGCTTTAGGGTCAGTACAAATTTGTTTTAAAGAAGTTCACACTTTTATTCAGGAAGGAGACATTGACCAAACCTGAAAGTAAAGAAATGCTGTTCTTTTGAACTTTCTAATCATCAAATCTTCACGGTTTCCACAAAAATATTAAGCAGCACTGTTCTTTTCAACATAGATAATTAAAAAAATGTTTCTTGATATGCATATTAGACTACCAAATATGTATATTAGAATCATTTCTTTAAAATGTATTCAAATAGAAAACCGGTGTTAATTTTTGTAATAATACAAAAACTATAATAATGAATTTATAATAGTAAATTCAGTTCATAATTTTACTGTATTTTTGGTCAAATAAATACAGCCTTGTTAACATAAGATACTTATGATATAAAAATATTCAACCTTAGAACATTAGTGTCAATTTTTGTTTAGAAATATATTTATTTCAAGTGAATCTCCAAGTTTTGCTTCAGTTGTGTTTAGTTACTAAATGCTTTAAAGTCACACCTTTGAACTTTTCAGTGTATCAATTATATGATTAAGGTTCTTAATAATGAATTAAATTAACAATAAAGAATTCTCTGTCCAACCCTGTGTGTGTGTTTAGGCTATAGATGGGATTCATCAGGTGGGAGTGTACTGTCTGGCATTGGTTCCTGCCAACACCCTTCCCAAAACCCCTCTGGGTGGAATCCACCTGTCTGAGACCAAACAGCTGTTCCTGGAGGGGGCTCTACACCCCTGCAGCATCCTCATGTGCCCTCACTCCTGCATCACCAACCTGCCCAAACCCAGACAGAAACAACCTGGTACACAAGCCTTTGTGTGTGTTATAGTGCATGGTGTTTGTGTTACATAGAAAACACTGAGTAAATAAATATTGCGTGTTTTTTTTTTGTTTTGCAGAGGTGGGTCCTGCCTCTGTGATGGTGGGGAATCTCGTTGCAGGAAAGCGAATGGCTCAGGCCAGCGGACGAGATCTGAGTCACATGGAGGACAATGAGCAGGTAAATTCAGAGATTAGGAGTGCTGAACGACTGATAACAACAAGACCAATATTGTGAAATGAAAGGCTGCAATTTAATTTAATGAATAAGTGTTTTGTGTTTTGGAGTGAAGTGCTCATTTATATGTGAGCAGCTCATGATTCAGTGTTTTTAGTGTCTTAGTGGGGCTCAGTTCACAGTAAATGATGCTTCACACGAACTCCGTCTCTACATGTGTTGTGTATTTGAGTCGTTTATAACGTGCATTTACAAATGCAGCAACACTAACCAACCATTTTACCAGATTTCGAATAAGAAGTGTTTAGAAATGAGAAGATAGCAATTATCATTGTTATTTCACTTAAATACTTGTTTTGTTATAATGAAATAGTGTTTTTGCAATAGTAGTATTTCTTATTTTGTTTTATGTTTTTTATTTAATAATAATTGAGCAGCCCTACAAAAAAACACAACAAACCTGGAGCTCGTAAAAAAATCACAATTGCAAGTTTTAGTGTAAAATATGCAATTAGACCCCCCCCCCCCAAAATCATACAGCTCTAGAACCTCTGTTGTCTTTTGGAGATGGGAAGAGCCAAAAATTGGAATGAAATCACAAAATATATCTGTGAAACTCAAATTCAACTGACCCCCTCAAGGAAAACTTGTATAGGTCTTATGAGTGTATGTTTGTGTCTTTTTCGCACTGACTGATTATTCTTTCTCTTATGTGAATTCTAGTTCCTGTTTCTGTCGGAGGTGCTGCAGTGGAGAGCTCAGACAACGCCTGACCACATACTATACACACTCATTAACTCACGGGTAACACGCATATATTACTTTCCTCAGTTCCTTTCAGCAGTGTGTTAATAAAATTATCAAAAATAAGGAGCGTTTCTGATTTCTAAGAATTCAGGTGTGTCATTGTGTTTTTATAAATGCGTTTCTATTTTTCAGGGGGCAATAGGAAGCTCTCTGACCTGTCTACAGCTTCACAAGAGAGCAGAGAAAATTGCCATTTTGCTGTATGAAAGAGGACAGCTACGAGACGGAGACCATGTAGCATTAGTTTATCCACCAGGTAAGCACACACACACACTCTGCTGATGATGTATGAATTAATTCATTAAATTATTTGCAATTAATTATTTGCTGAGAAAAGCTCCCAAATGAATATACTTTAAAGACAAAGGCACTCATTAGATTCTAAAGTTTATCTGCAGTCTGCAGTAATACATCTCTGCCTTTGTTTCAGCCAAATTAAGCTGTAAATAAATCACAATTTTTGTTGTCAGAGCACTAGTTAATAAACTTCAAACCAGCAATATGCTGAGCTCAGGTTCAGGGTGGAAATCCCATCTGTAGTTGTTTTTCTGTGGTGCTAATTGTAGCATTTCATTAAGTCAGATCAGCTGCAGCAGTCAGTCTTCTTCTGTAATTCACACTCAAGAGCCGCCCACTCCAATTAAATCTCATCACATCACATTTGCTTAATAAAACATTCAGTTAAACATATCACAGTACAATTAAACATATCACAAATGAGAATGAGCAAATGTGCACCGAATTCCACCTTTTTCACTGTATAAATGTAATTCTGTTTCACACAGATTTCATGTTTGTGTTTGTTTGTCTTGCAGGTTTAGATCTGATCGCCGCCTTTTATGGCTGTCTGTATGCAGGCTGTATTCCTATAACTGTACGACCGCCTCACCCTCAGAACATCTCCACTACACTACCTACAGTTAAAATGATCCTAGAGGTGAGGACACACACACCCTTAGAACATCTCCACCACACCTACAGTTACATGAATTAAATTATTAGAGAAGTATTAAAACCTTATAGTTAATCATATGTAATACACAAATTTACGTCCTCGAAATTATCAACGTGATCCAAACTTTGCTGAAAAACATGTTGAACACAGTCTTCTACAATGAGGGTGTATCATTTTTTTAGCAAGTAAAAGGCCTTTTAGTATATTTCTAAAAATGTCCTCCTTCAGGTCCTGTACACGTGTCTTTTTGGAATGAAATCTTTACTGTTACTGTTTTTATAAAGTAAATGTAGGAATTAACATTATATTGTTAGTAATATTTTAAGAAGAACACTGAACTGAATCAACTTGGGTGGACTTCATTATCCGTATTTTTCTTTTTTTTTTTTTTGAAAAATCATGTTCAAATGTGAGCATCAAATATGATACATCAGGCTTTTGATGAATGTTTATTTGTACGTTTCTCAATCATCATTGGTTTGCATTGCGTTATATGTTTTCCCCCCACAATAAAAAGTTTATATCAATAAACTAAGCATTTAAATATCATCTTATTAAGACATATTGGTAGATACAGAGCGATAACTGATAATTATATGCATTTTATGGAAGTAGTCTGCTATACTATTATAAAGATGTCATGAATTTACATTACAAGCCATCAGAATTTAATCTTATTTTTTGACTCTATAAATATCCTCAACAGCACTAAATATCATATTTTTGCTCAGTTTGGGCCTCTCAATAAAAGTGAGGTGTTTTTTTTCCTCCTCAAGTATGAGCTCCATATTCTCCATTGTTATAAGCCTGTTTGTTGATTTTATTTTTACATTTTGTCTAAAGTTACAATAAACTGTTCCATATCAGGTTTTACAGGGTTAAATCAATTATCAATTATTGTAAATGTGATGCATTATTGAATGAGACAACACATGGCTCTCAAAACACTACAGTTTTTAATTAATAAACATGCTGGTGTGTGCAGGTGAGTCGTTCAGTGTGTGTTATGACCACCCAAGCAATCTCTAAACTTCTGAAATCCAGAGATGCGTCAGTGGCAGTGGATTTTAAATCATGGCCTCCTATCCTGGAAACAGGTGAGTCTGCAAGGGAAATGACATCTTTGTTTAGAGTTGTGCCTGTCAGATGCTCATCAAAGGTGTGTGTGTATTTATTAGACGACTTGCCAAAGAGGCGTTGTCCCCTGCTGTATAAACCATGTGACCCAGACTCATTGGCGTATCTGGACTTCAGTGTGTCCACTACAGGAATGCTCGCTGGAGTGAAGGTTTGACTCCTCATAAATGTTACTAATGTTTTTATGTATGGACTACAGATTATTGTTGTTATTATTATTGATAACCTTTTTAAATTAAAATTGTGATTAAAAAATGGTAAAAAAAAACCAATCATTTCTTTTTTTTCTCTCTTTCTCCAAAGATGTCTCACAATGCAACCAGTGCCCTGTGTCGCTCTGTTAAACTGCAGTGTGAATTGTATCCCTCTCGTGAGGTGGCCGTGTGTCTAGACCCATACTGCGGCCTTGGCTTCGTCTTGTGGTGTCTCTGCAGGTACGGACCACCTGTGCACTCACCTGAGATGCACACACAGATGCAAACACAAATGTTAATGTTGTTTATTTGTGTGTGAGTGTAGCGTGTATGCAGGGCAGCAGTCTGTTCTGATCTCTCCAATGGATCTAGAGGTGAATCCTGCTTTGTGGCTGCAGTCTGTCAGTCAGTTTAAAGTCCGAGACACGTTCTGCTCGTACTCTGTGATGGAGCTCTGCACAAGATCTCTCAGCTCTCTCACTGATTCTCTAAAGGTACACACAAACACACAGAATTTTAATCTGCATCTTGTTAAACATAATTTTCTTTACTTGAAATAAACTGCTTCCTATTTCACCACTGTATTTTTGTGTGTGTCTCTCTCAGGCCCGTGGGATGGATCTGATCCGTGTGCGTTCGTGTGTGGTTGTGGCGGAAGAGAGGCCTCGTGTTGCTCTGACGCAGTCCTTCTGTAAGCTCTTTAAGGATGTGGGGCTGCACCCGCGTGCTGTCAGCACTGCCTTCGGCTGCAGGGTCAATCTCGCCATCTGCTTGCAGGTCAGTATTGGCCAGAAAGTGACCCATATCTGATTTCATAGTCTAATTGCATCCCCAGTGTTCAGTTTTTTTTCCCCTTTACTAGTCATGTAACTCATTCAAACTTCTATTTTATTTTATTATTATTATTATTACTATTATTTTGGTTTCTTTTCAGTTTTTTAATTTAATTTTTTAATATTTATACATCACATCTTCCTCTCCTCTCCTCATGTAGCCTCATAGGTTGGGGAAACTTGCTGAGCAGGTATGACTGATTTTTAACTGATCCTCATTATTTCATAGCTCAGTTACTACAATCATATATTTAGATGTGGGAGGAAATTCACTGATTATTGTCCTGTATGCATGACTACTCATTTTTATAAGCCGACTTATTGACAGAGTGTTAATCTCACCTGAAATGATGCAGTGATACACACAGCTGATACAGTGTGTGTGTGTGTGTGTGTGAGAAATGAAAGCATGTATATCTCCAGATTCAGTCATAAATGATGCAAAGGATCAGTCATGTTGCATTCACATTTCTGGTTTGTTTCAGGGTGGCTAATAAAAAGTGAGCTCCAGCACGGTTTATTATTTTCATTGTTGTGTAAATTTAAATATATTTGGCCATTACATATTATTATGCAAACAAATATCTCACAGCTACACTGGAACAGAGGTTTTCTTTCTTCTGAATGATGGATGCCAACAGTTTAACCTGTTTGGCATAAGCTGTTTTGACCATAGTTATGTTATGTGGAAATATATAACAACAAACAAAAGCATGCCTTTGGAGTGCATACTTTTACTGCGTGCCTGTTCAAATGCAGTTGGACAAGCAAGCATGCTGAATACTTATTTTTCCTGAATATTTAGTTTCATATTTTAAGTGTCTTTTTATTTTTAAATTATTATTTCGTATTTCAATATTCAAAATAATATTTTAGAAACGTTAATCTCATAGCATTATTTATTCAGTTGTAATTGCAGTGTAAATATATCTAAATGACACTTCCGATGTCAATTCTGCAGTGCTTTGTTGATGCTACGTTCATTTGACTGGTATCAGATTATATTGTCTTAATATTCTAATTTAATTTATTAATTCTAAGAATTTGACATAAAACATGATGCATGCATCTAATTGCCCTTATGAAGGTAAAAATGCACCAGAAAATCAAATTTAATAGGCAAATGTTGCCCCCTAATCAAAACGTTAAGTTCTGTCACTACTGTGTCTGTGTCACTAACCACTGCACAGAGTATAAAAATAGAAGAGTCAGCTGACATGACCAACCTAAACTAGATAACAGGTAACAGCACAAAAACAAACTCTACAAAATTTCACCTAATTATCATAAAATATACCAGAAAAAATTGTTGTTGTGTTTTTGTCAATATCGCAAACTAGGCTATACTACTGCATAGTTCCTTTACCTTCCCAGTTCTGCTGATTGATTGAATCTTCTCCATGCACTATATATTTGTACATTTTTGTTCACTGTTAATGCAAGTCACCTTAATAGTAACTGATAGCCAGATGAGCATGATGCTTCATGTTTTAAAGTAAAAGTTTGACTGTTTTTTTTTAGAAGGTGATTTTTATATTTGTGCAGGGAACATCAGGACCGGATCCTACGACTGTCTATGTGGACATGAGAGCACTGAGACACGACAGGCAAGACACACACAATTTCACACACATATGTGACCCTGGACCACAAAACTAGTCATAAGGGTCAGTTTTTTGAAATTGAGATTTATACATCATCTGAAAGCTGAATAAATAAGCTTTACATTGATATTTGACATTTGTTATGATGGGACAATATTTGGCTGAGATACAACTATTTGAAAATCTGGAATCTGAGGGTGCAAAAAAATCTAAATATTGAG
>JAUZSZ010000079.1:25166729-25177782 GCA_034780575.1 Labeobarbus marequensis | reverse complement strand
TTTAACCTGTTTGGCATAAGCTGTTTTGACCATAGTTATGTTATGTGGAAATATATAACAACAAACAAAAACATGCCTTTAGAGTGCATACTTTTACTGCGTGGTGTGGCCTGTTCAAATGCAGTTGGACAAGCAAACATGCTGTTTTTCCTGAATATTTAGTTTCATATTTTAAGTGTATTAAGTGCCATTTCTCCAGTGCAAAGATGTGCTTTGTTGATGCTACTTTCATTTGATTGGTTACAGATTATATTGTGTTATTATTCTTATTTAATTTATTAATTCTAAGAATTTGACATAAAACATGATGCACTTATCACACATGAGTGATCTAATTGCACTTATGAAGGTAAAAATGCACCAGAAAATCAAATTTAATAGGCAAATATTGCCCCCTAATCAAAACGTGAATTTCTGTCAATACTGTGAACTAACCACTGCACAGTATAAAAATGGAATATTTGAGAGCCAGCTGACATGACCAGCCTAAAGTAGATAAGGTAACAGTACAAAAACAAACTCTGCAAAATTTCGTCTAATTATCATAATAAATTTTTTTTGTTTTTTTTTGTCAATATCACACACTAGGCTATACTACTGTATAGTTCCTCTACCTTCCCAGTTCTGCTGATTGATTGAATCCTCTCCATGCACTATACATTTGTACATTTTTGTTCACTGTTAATGCAAGTCACCTTAATAGTAACTGTCCGCCAGATGAGCATGATGCTTCATGTTTTAAAGTAAATCTGAGTAAATTTGATTGCTTTTTTTAGAAGGTGATTTTTATGTTTGTGCAGGGAACATCAGGACCAGATCCTACGACTGTTTATGTGGACATGAGAGCACTGAGACATGACAGGCAAGACACACATTTCCCCACACATATGTGACTCTGGACCACAAAACCAGTCATAAGGGTCAATATTTGCAATATTTGGCTGAGATACAACTATTGGAAAATCTGGAATCTGAGGGTGCAAAAAAATCTAAATATTGAGAAAATAACCTTTAAAGTTGTCCAAATGAAGTTCTTAGCAATGCATATGACTAATCAGAAATTATGTTTTGATATATTTACGGTAGAAAATTTACAAAATATCTTCATGGAACATGATGTTTACTAAATATAATGATTTTTGGCATAAAAGAAAAATCGATAATTCCGACCCATACAATGTATTTTTGGCTATTGCTACAAATATAACTGTGTGACTTAAGACTGGTTTTGTGGTCCAGGGTCACATTAGAACAGATACACTACCAATCAAAAATCTGCAAATTGGGTACAAAATAGTGCCTGAAACTTTACTAAGGCCCTTAGTTGTCAGCCTCAGTTGAAACTAAATATTGAATAAATATTTTATATTAATATTAAATATTTTCAAAATGTTTACTACTATATAATATATTTCTAAATATTCATGTATTTTTGTATGATTTATTTCTGATTTTCCATTTCTGAAGTGTGTCTGTGTGTGTTTGTAGGGTGAGACTGGTTGAAAGAGGATCTCCACACAGTCTACCTCTCATGGAATCTGGGAAGGTAAGTAAGACAAGTTTCTTTATTTGTTTTCTTAAATTACATGTAAGCCACATTCATTTTTTCTTCTTCATTTTTTTTAACAGATTTTACCTGGTGTGCGCATCATCATCGCTAACCCAGAGACAAAGGGACCAATCGGAGACTCTCATTTAGGGGAGGTTAGACCAAAAGCACTCTCTCATCTATAGATCAAAAAATATCTTCTCATAGCCAAGCATCTCACTTGTGTTTCTATTTTAAAATGAGTGCAGATCTGGGTCCATAGTCCACAGAATGCCAGTGGGTACTTCACTGTGTTTGGAGAGGAAAATGTGCGTTCGGATCATTTCGGAGCCAGGTTGAGCTTTGGAGACACTCAGACTGTGTGGGCCAGAACTGGATATCTGGGGTTCCTACGCAGGACTGACCTCACTGATGCAAATGGAGGTGTGTGTTCAGTATACTGTGCTTTTTGTCACAAAGATGTTTGAGTTGTTTCATGAGTTGTTTCACTTGGGTGTGTTCAGAAAGGCACGATGCCCTTTATGTGGTTGGAGCATTAGATGAAGTCATGGAGCTGAGAGGTATGAAATACCATCCCATTGACATTGAAACGTCCGTCATCAGGGCACACCGGAATATCACAGAGTGGTGAGCGCACTCACACACACACATTCACACTAAGGCCAGTACACTCTATGTAAATATGCTAATTAGTGGTGTCAACCAATAAATAACATTTATTTGAAATATCTTTTGCAACATTATAAAATCATAGAATTCATCCTTACTGAATAAAAGTAGTAATTTCTTCTTCTTTTTTTAAAGTCTCATGGACCCCAAACTTTTAAACACTAGTGTATACATACCAAATAGACTTTTTACTGGAAATACAACCAAAAACATTCCATGTAGGAATACTTATGATGATTAAAATAGTTTATAACTGAAAAGTATTTCAAAGGTATGGTCAAATCAAAATTAAGTGTTATTATTCATAACAACTGAATAAGTCTGAGATCTGCAAAAAAAAAAAAAAATTATGAAATGAGCCACATTCAACAAAAACACATATTTTTACTGGCAGAAACAAACCTCAGTATTCAAGGATGCAGTGGTTTCCTTCAAATGTCTGTGCCCTTAAACCGGATACGTTATTATTCAGGTAGCCATCCATAAACTTGTTTGCTCAGCAAGTTTCTCTTCATAATGTTGCTGACAATACAGTAGTTGACCTGAGAGAGAAAACTTGACTGCAGATCAAGATTTTATGCTAATGCCTAGCGTAGTTGCATTGCGCAAACGTGTGAAATGGAGCTTGCACAGCTATTTTGTATTGACATATTTCCATTGAGTACAGTTCAAACTTCCTCTCTCTCTCTCTCATTCAGCGCGGTGTTCACATGGACGAATCTCTTAGTGGTGGTGGTGGAGTTGGACGGTTCCGAGCAGGAAGCTCTAGATCTGGTTCCCATGGTAACTAATGTGGTTCTAGAGGAACACTACTTGATTGTTGGTGTGGTGGTGGTTGTGGACACAGGCGTAATACCCATCAACTCTCGCGGAGAGAAGCAACGCATGCACCTGCGGGACGGCTTCCTCGCTGACCAGCTCGATCCCATATATGTGGCTTACAACATGTAGAAACACGCACACTGATGATCTTAAAGACAGGCTCATTCTCATGAGCTTAGGCACAACAACCATGATTTCTAGCACCTTCTCACTGTCAGTACTTCTGTCAGCCTGCTAACTGTAGATTGAACACCCTCAAAATAGCAAGCACACACACTCGCGCATCATTCACAGAGAGACTTGCAAGACTCCTGCAGCATATCTTTTGCAGTTTTTGTGTCGCCCAATATTTTGCTAGTTTTTTTTAACTTGCACACTAAATTTAATTTAAAGAACAGGGGATTTTATATGATAAATATTGCTGTTGCCAATTAAATTCATGTTATTTATTTGTGTTTTTAAACCTGCGGTCACAATTATACCTGTCATATTTGTGCTTTTATGTACGTTTCTTTGCATATCGTCATTTTATGCTTGTCTTTGCTGTTGTCTTTGTTGATACGCATTTTTGAAGTTGTATTAGAATATCACAAACTGACTTATTTAGCATGTTTATCATTTTAAAGATACTAATGTTGTCATTTTCATAATTGTTAATTATGTACAGAAAATTGTTTCAGTTTTGTCTAGCTTTTGCAATATCATTTTTGTGATTTAATAGTTTAGGCTAACATTTATTTTATTCATGTACATGAATAAGATCATATCTGCACTGTGATATGCATAAATATAGAACTATGTGAACTAGAACTTACATTCTAGATTCATTGCCCAGCATCAGCTGATCTCTCCTGTTTTATGCCTATATCCAGAGAGCGAGGGAGGGATGGGAAGAGTGACAGAAAAAGGACATATGCACAATGTGTGTTTATTATATTTTTATTTATTTTTGAAGCTTCCATTACCTGTAAGATACAAAAGCACTTTGATTATGTCACGATGTCTTTTCATATGTCAATAAAATATTTTCAACTATTCTTATGGAGAATACATATCTGTCTTGTAAACATTTGTTAAAGGACCACAAAATACGTGTACTGCCATCTAGTGAACAAAATGCATTCACACCAGATAATTTCCAATCACAGCATTTTCTCATACATCACATTTATAACCCATTAATCCTGTAAAATATGAAGGGAAGGGCATGTTTAGGTGAGTGTTTTATTGTAATTGAATAGAATTCCGCAAATGTTGGGACGTTTTTTTTAAATTTGAATAAAATGAAATCTAAAAGACTTTCAAATCACATGAGCCAACGTTTTATTCACAATAGAACAACAAATGTTTAAACTGTGAAATTTTAAATTTCATGCACAAAATGAGCTCATTTCAAATTTGATGCCTGCTACAGGTCTCAAAATAGTTGGGACTGGGGCATGTTTACTATGGTGTAGCATCTCCTCTTTTCAAAACAGTTTGAAGATGCCTGGGCATCAAGGTTATGAGTTTCTGGAGTTTTGGTGTTGGAATTTGGTCCCATTCTTACCTGATATAGGTTTCCAGCTGCTGAAGAGTTCATGGTTGTCTTTGACAGATATTTTGTTTAATGATGCACCAAATGTTCACTATAGGTGAAAGATCTGGACTGCAGGCAGGCCAATTCAGCACCCGGACTCTTCTACTACGAAGCCACGCTCCCATGAGGGGAGCCGTCTCCACAGTCAATTCGCTTATCCTGATCACACTACTGCGTTTTTGTTTAAAAACACATATTTTTCTCTCCGTTTTGGCTTTCTGTCCAAACTGAGATGGCAAAACAAAACTTTTTGAAAACGCTCTCCAAAGTGGATAAATTTGAAAAAGCTATTTTTGCATTGTAGTGTGGACTGTGAAAACGGAGGCTTTTGAAAACGATGACGCATGTTTAGTCATGTGACACATGTTGTACATCTATGTTTATGCTGGTAATTGTGCCTGTTATGTACTATTCACTTTCACACTGTTGCTAAAGACATTTACTTTATACACTCTTTACAGTATATTGACACATTGACAGAAATTTTACTCACAATTGCTGTCTTGCAGCAAAACATGAAGTCAGTTCAGTTTTAGATCAAACATGAGTGAGCGCGACCTGGATGCGTCAGTGAATGATGAGTTATTTCAGTAAATATAATGATCCTGCTGAATTGACTGAAAACTTATTGGGCCCTATTTTAACCATCTAAGCGCACGGTTTAAAGCGCAAGGCACAGGTCACTTAGTGTCCGAATCCACTTTTGCTAGTTTAACGATGGGAAAAACGGTCGGCGCACCCGGTGCATGGTCTAAAAGGGTTGTCCCTCTTCACTTAATGAGTAATGGGTGTGTTTTGGGCATAACGTGCAATAAACTGATCAGAGTCTCATCTCCCATTCCCTTTAAGAGCCAGTTGCGTAGCGCCATGGCAGATTCGCTATTTACACGGCAGAATTTGCAAGCGCAAAGACTGAACATGTCTCCAGAGAAGAAAAAGATCTGCTCGTGCACGAGCAAATAGGTAGCCTAATTCTGATACATGCAATGACATGTAAGCATTTTTATATTTATGTAGCCTACACAGTAATAATCTTTCACATTGTAATTCTATAAGTTTAATATTTGGCATGTTTGTGTGCTGCTGCGCGTTCCTGTGTGTGTAATAAGCAGAGTGTACGCACATGGTGGACCCGCCCATAGGCGCATATTACTAAAATGCTCTTTAAATAACAAAACAATACTGCGTCATTGACTTTAGACAAGGTTTTAGTTGGTCAACGGCGCAGTCTATTTCAGTTGCCTCAAAATAGCAACAAGCCAACAATGTGCCTGAACACACCTCGTTTTCAGACCAGGATGCCCATGAGCACAGAAATGGGCGCAAATGCATTTGCCATTTAAACAACACAGCGCAGAACGTGAAAATGATAACTGTGTCAGGCTGAAACTAGCAAAAAACACTTGTGTCGTGCCTGGCACCATATTGCCCCAGGTGTGTGATTAAGGCCCATTATGTCTGTTCCATCTGTATCATCTCAGTGAGATTTTATGAGGTTTTACACATGCACAGTAAGGTGAATTTAACATTTTAGTGTGGATGAGAAACTTTTGGAAAATGCTAATGTGAAAACTCTGTTTTCAAAAGTATCCAGATTAATGTAGACATAGCCCTAGTCATAGACCAGACCCTGGGAGTGTGTGTGAGACAGGCTTGTATAGAGGTGATGATCATTGGTGGGTGCGGATGATGACTGAGCGAGTGCAGGTGAGAACCGGGGAGGATGCTGGGAAATGTAGTGCAGAGTGTAAGTGAAGAAGTGTAATCGTGACAACATTGGTCTAAATTATTTATGAATGAATGAATAGACTTCATTGTTCTTTTTTGTTCTTTACACATCCAAACGCCATTCCGAAAATCCTATTTTGGTCCATATTTAGCAACAGTGTGAACGTAACCTGTGTTACTCATCTTTGTCTCATATTCAGGTGAATTAAAGTTCACAGACATACAGCTGTTCATCCCTTTTTTTTGACCGTATCTGAAGCATCCAAGTTTTTCTTGAAAGAACATTTTCGCAAATATTTCCTCTGCCCTTATGGCACCTGGGTGACCACTGGGATGAAATATCAGACCGCAGTTACAACTGCGAAAACGGTGAGTTTACTGGAACTGTCGGAGGAAAGGAACTTTAAATGTCCTTTAAATATTGTGATTTACAAGACATAACAAATTCAAAGTCCTTTCCATCACCCTGCTGTATTTATAGTGTCCATACAGCAACAGTAAGAACATAGTAGGATTTTATTCGAAAAGAAAGTCATTCAGAGATATTATAAAGGGCTAGAGTAATATTTTTTCATGTGTTGCCAGTTCTTTGAAAAACACATCTGTGATAACGCGCTCAAATAAAATCATTTAGCTTTTAGAATCATTTAGCGCTGATTTAGTGACGTTATCCAACACCTGTGAGGCGATCGGATTGCGTTAGACGCCACCACTTGTACGTGTTGTTGCGCCGTGACATCAAAGGAAGTGAGATCGTCGGATAAATCCAAAATGAAAGGCTTTTAATGCCTGTCAAAATAGTTCACCCAGGGTCTGTGTCCTTCATCACCTGACCTTTGGAGATGTTAGCGACTGCTCGATATTTGCATCAGCCTCTCCTGAATTTCAGACAATAGGCGCTGAGGCGGTCCACTTTGACACCGTTTCTTGAGATTTTATTTAATTCAATCTTGAAAGGCCATGACTCAAGCTGTGGAGGAATTGAAAGCATGGACGTTTGGTTTGGGCGGCACGGCTGCAGTTCTCCGCTCCGGCCGTGGTGGCTCTCAGCTGAACAATGCTATCCCAGCAGGCCATTGGTGGACACGGCATAAGAGAGCGCTGGAACAATAACGCGCCCCCCTCCCCAACAGGAGCAATCTATTATTCACGCACCTGCTCAATTCTGCTTCCCAATTTTTCACGCTTTCTTGTACTTATCTGAAAAGCATATAGAAGTACAATGAGAAAATAGATGTTTTGTGTACTAAATTTCATTTTAGATTATTGGCCACATTTGTAAACATTATACAGTCTATATACATATATACACACACATATATACACACACACACACACACACACACACACACACACACACGTATACATACACAATACACGTACATGATTTATACATCATTTTTAATAGTAATATAAGTAAATTATTAATATTAATTATAATACACATTTCTTTTTTAACACTTACTAAGGGTGAACATGAACAGTCAAAATTCTCGATGTTACAATTTTTTAATTAATTATATTTTATATAGTTAGATGCGATTTAATATAATAAAACATTACCATATATTATTAAGGGTGAACATGAACGGTCAAAACCCTCGATGTTATAATTTTTAAATTAATTATTATATATATATATATATATATATATATATATTATATAGTTAGTTGTGATTTAATATAATATATAATAAAACATTGCCATATATACAATATAAAAATATATAATATTCAAATAGTTATAATATTAATGTATTATAATATATGTAATATGATTTAAAAATTGTGTAAAAAACAGTGTAGATATGTTATTTATTATATAATTACTATTATAATATTAATCAAGTAATATTCTTAATATCTTTGTATATTACTATTATAATACAATTCATACAATTTATTTGTAATATACAATTACACATTCATATATATATATATATATATATATATAATTATTATTTATTTATTTATTTTATATATATATTTAGTATTTTTTTGATAAAATAATTCTTGTTGGTGATTTGTTAAAATAACAATAGAATCATATGTATTTAATAGAGAGAGTAAAGACAAAGAAATATATTTTATAATACACACACACACACACACACACACACACACACAAATATATTATATTATTATTTTCTATTGTCTCATACAGTCACTGTACTGTTTGTAAATGAGTGTTGAGTAATAATCAGCTGTCATTCAGTAATTGTGTGCTGATGGTGTTGTTTATCTGATGTCTTGTTGAGAGTGAGCTGGTCTCTTTGATCAGTTTCTGCTTTGGTTTGTCTACCAAACTCCACAGGGGAGACTCTCAAAACTCAGCACTCGTCAACAGGCTCTCTCACTCTCTCTTTCTCTGTCCCTGTAAGTCCCCTTTCTCTCTGGAGGTTGTTTTGCAGGTTTGCCAAGTCCAGCTGAGCATGTTTTCAAGTGACTGAAAAGAATGAATTATGCAGCAGTAAGCATACTTACAGCTGGCCGTTTGGAGTGTCTTTGATCTGAGAGCGGAGTGTGCATGAATGCCCGCATTGTGAGTGTACAGAGCGAGTGTGAGTGTGTGTACGCATGTGTTTGTGTTTGGAAGAATAGGGAGGCCCAGGTCTGGGTTAGAAGAGATTACACTGCAGGCACGTTGGGTAAAGGCTAGCTGGAGTAAATACCCTGACGCTGTGTGTTGGCTGACAGTCAGATATTGTCTTTAAACGACTAGTTCAAACAAAAATGAAATCATCTACCTTTATGACGTTTCAACATGTCTTTTTGTCTGTGAGACACAAAAGGAGTTTTAGGAAGGTTCACACTGCTGTTTTCTATATAATGAAAATACATTTGGACTTTCAAACTTCTAAATGCACTGTAAGCTCAGTAGTTCATATTTACATTCACTTTCATACCTCTATCTGCCAAGTGTTCTTGAATTCAGTATCATACGATTATATGAGGAATAGACAATGAAGTTGGTATGCACCAATAACTTTGCCTCTACCATTTCATTTGTTTTTAATGTTAATTTTGTGCAATTAATAAATACATTTTTAATTAAACTGATTTTTTGAATTATGTTTTTAATTATACTAATTAAATTTAACTTAAAAATAACTTATTTTCATTTAATTTACTGTGAGTTGTAGGCCAGTGACTGGCCAATGTTACACTGATAATCTTGCCATATCAGTGTTAATTTACTACGATTATTTTTTAAAACCGGCTATTTAATTTTATATAAGAGGAATATACAATAAAGTTATGCACTGACAATCTTTGCCTCTGCCATATCATTCATATTGCATTTTTAATGTTCATTTAGTGCAATTAATCATCTTTTTTATTAAGCTAATTAAATTCTTAATAATATTTTGAAATTATGCTAAGTAAATTCAACTTAAAAATAATTTAATTTTAATTAAATTTAATGCGAGTTGTAGGCCAGTGACTGGCTACTGTTACACTGATAATCTTGCCATATCAATGTTAATTTACTATGATTATATATATATTTAAAATCAACTATTTAATTCAGTATATGAGGAATAGAAATTTGTTATGCACTAATAATCTTTGCCTCTGCCATATCATTTAAATTGCATTTTTTTGTGTGTGTTAATTTAGTACAATTAATTTTTTTTTTTTTTTTAATGAACTAGCTACATTTAACTTAGTAATTCATATTAAATTTAATTTAATTATTTTTGAGTTGTAGAACAGTGACTGGCTAATGTTAAATGACATGAAAATATAACAAAGGATATATTGACTTCGGAGCCACTTTTAGTCTATTCAATGATTTACACAGTTGCCATAAAACTGTTATATTGTATTTGAATTATCTTATATCATTTGGGGTAAGCCATTAATTGTGTTTATTATATATATAAAAATAATTAATCTGGATAATTAAAAGCTTTAATCGATTGACAGACCTAGTTTGTGTTGTATAATACTTAAGCTAATTCTTCATGTATGTATTTAAAATAAAATTATAGTTGCCACTACCGTGTAATGGTGAACCTTAAATACTGACGTTTTGCAGTAAAACAATAAATCAGTGTGAAGTCACTAAAATAATTTGTTTCAAAAATCTAAATGAAGGTTATATAATATTAATCCGTTAACAGGTATTTCTTCGTTTTCTCTTACAGGTCGTAACGAGTTAATTGCCAGATACATCAAACTCAGAACGGGAAAGACACGGACGAGAAAGCAGGTTAGCGGAGCTGCTTCAAGTTCTGAGCGTGACATTAAATAAATAATGCTATTTCCAGTAAACTCACATTGTGATGAGCCAGACTTTGTTTATGGCTCCATCCAAACGTTGCCTCGCTGGCTTACTGCCTTCCCTAGTTACCAAAGCAGTCCCTAGTTCACTGAGTGGACACCTGTTGCTTTGTGCTCTCAATTCAGTGTAAATCTTTATAATTTTATCGTAAAGTCAGTTTGACTTAAAAACTGAATTTTTAACTAATTAAATAGCTGATCACTTTCTTTCTGTCTTGTTGCTGAACAAATAATGTGAAAGGTTGTGTTGGATGTTCTGTAATTAAAGTGCATGTTTTTGTGGCTAATGGCAGGGGGCCTTTCATCTCCATGGTTACAAAATGCTCCTTTTGTGTTTGTGTGTGTGTGTGTGTGTGTGACCAGGTCTCCAGTCATATCCAGGTTCTTGCCCGGAGGAAATCCAGAGAATTTCACTCCAA
>JAUZSZ010000079.1:25022300-25033948 GCA_034780575.1 Labeobarbus marequensis | reverse complement strand
CTTACAGTTTATAAATGTGTGAATTTCTGTCATGATTCTTTTCCATAACACTGAATGTGGTAACAAATGTAATAAACTAAAGAGTTGGTTATTATTATCATTATTAAGTCTTTTTCCCTCAGACTACATAGGTTTATCTTAAGGGGCTGTCACGTGATGAACGAACGACTCGAAAAACCCGAAGACTCGAATCAGGTGAACTAATTCAGTGGATGTTGCGCATGCGCAACTGAACGAATCACTCCCCGAGACGACTCGTTCTTCATTAAAGATTCGTTCAAAATGAACGAATCGTTCAAGAACGACCCATCACTAGCTCACACACAAAGCAGCTTGTTTGCTTTTCTTAAAAATCTGCTCCCAGAGTGATCACATGACACACTTCAGTAACTTATGCTTGTGTTTGAACAGAAAGTTCCCAAAACCCTCACACTCATTTTCTGTAGCTAAACACACGAAATGACTACAAGATTAAGAAAAACATTTTTAGCATAACTGAAAGTTGCAAATACATAAACAATAAGGAAAACAAACATGACATGTTGATATTGCAGCAGAGTGCAAGTGAAATGAGTATCTGCAATATCAAAGCTCATTACAGAAATGCATGCCAACCACAAAACTACACTCATGCATAGCAACACACAAAAGAGAGCTAAAAAATATAAACAGTTTATCACTATTGGCAATTTTTTACCTATTTCTGCTACTTACTTTCTTGTGTGCTCCTATTTAATAAGAAATTGTGATTTAACCAATATATGGCTGAAGAGAAAAAAAAAATATTTTGCAGCATACTGTACAAATTTGCAAAAGTGTGTTCATATTAATTCTATTCATGACTGATGATGCATTTTCTATTTCTGTTTCGATTCTTTTAGTGGTTTTATGTTTTCTAAGATGTATCCGTTTATTATAACAGATAAATTCAGTTCTTAAAAATATCTTAAAGTACTTAAAAAATAAAACGGTCTACCTTACAGTCTATGGTCTCCTTTCATAAATAATTGGACATATTAATAATAATAATAATAGATTATTTGAAAGGGGATATCAGAATAATTTATCCTATTTCACTCAGAATAAATACTTGTGTGATATTTACACGAAGTCTGGCGTCCTCGTTGTTTTCATGCTCTAAAGTCTGTTAGTTTAATTCTGCATTCAGACGCGACGCTCCTCGAGTCTTTGTTGCGCGGCCTGAAGCAGATACGAGTTGCACGAAATACATTCACCCACATATCGAGCTGTGAGTTTATACTGTATACGATAATCGTATAATTTAATAAATCTAAAATCTCCCAGTGTATAAAGATAATATAGGCTATAAAGCGATTATACCGAAGCGTAAAGCGATACTAACATCCGGTTTCCTTCGCCACATTCTTTAGCGCTGTATCTGCTCTGCATCTACTGCGCCAAACATATGAAACTATAAAGATTCAGAAACAAGAGAAAAACATCTTACCTAAACCGGGGAGAATGCGGATAACTGTAAGGGTCAAGTCTGTCCGCTTACCTACAAACACTGACATGCATGAAGAACCACGCCTTCTGAGAGAGAGAGAGAGAGAGAGAGAGAGAGAGAGAGAGGGAGGAGGGGGCACTGTTCAAAACAAAACTTATCTGAAAAATACAGTAGTGCACCAGTAATGCAAACATATTTGATTAAATTTCACATACTTGTGAATGAAAATATGTGCACAAGTAGGAATGCATTAGTATTTATGATTAAGCATCGTTTAAAGGGATAGTTAGCCCAAAAATGAAAATTCTGTCATTTCATGTCCTTCCAAACCTGTATGACTTTCTTTATTCTTTTGAGCACAAACGCAGATATTTTGAAGAATGTTGTTAACCAAACAGTTGATGGTAGCAACTGACCATTTCTTTTAATTCTATGGCTACCATCAACCCACATTCTTCAAAATATCTTCTTTTGACTTCAACAGGCAACAGATACAAACCTGTAACAACGGTTCTGATTTTATTTCAGCTTTTAGTGCCTGTGTCAGTGAAAGGCAAGCTGTACATTTGTAGATGGTGCATGGGATTATTATTAATAATTTGGAATCACAGTTAGAAATGGGCATTTGGATAATTGGGTATTATACCATTTACAGTTGCTGCAAATTAGTACACTTTTTACTTGATATTACAATTCAACAGAGAATTTCAACAAAAAGTTCATTGTTCTTAGGTAGAAAACATACACAACATATGTTTCCTCAGGATGTGGACTGATAACTTGAGTATGTGCAGACCAGAATAAGCTGTAGTGTTTCTCTGCAGTGTGTGAGGATGACATCATGGAGCAGTCACATGTGTTTGTAATGCTCAGCTCAGGGTCCTCTGTAACCAACACCCTTCTCTCTTTCTCTGGAGACAGTTACGTAAATGAAAACTTCTACAAACTTTGAAAGCAAAGGTTTTAGTAATGAGAATATTTATTTTATTGTTCAATACTAGATATTTTGTTATTTACACTTAAAAACATATTTAAAGACAAAATATTTCTAAAAAATGTAACCAACACATACAACATCACCAGAGTATGGGGCACAGTAAGTCTGTGTGTTGGGCTCTAAGAGGTGAGTAGCATGCATGTCTCTGGTCATGTTGCTTTTCTCTCTGAGTTTGGCTTGCAGTAACGTGTGCTCCACTACTCCCATCCGAACATCCATCTGCTCAAGCTCCTGCTTCAGCTTGGGCAAACTCTGACGGATCTTCACCACTGGAGCTGCAACACAAAACACATTAACAAGCAGAAACTACAGCTCACATAAACAAACTGCATCATCAGTAGAGTAAAAGTGTGCGGTTTACCTCCGTCTGACATGCTGCTGCCTTTCTCTTCCATTTCCTGTTTGACTTTTTCTAGTTCTTCGCTGATCTGGAGTAAAAATAAATAATAAATGCAGCATTATGAGACACATTCATTTCTGAAAAACCCAAGATGCTGTTATTTGCTATTGTGTGGAAACCAAAGATGGTTAAATCATTGTAATAATAATAATACTGTATGACTGTATTATGACTGTATTATTGTTTTCAGACTCACTTCAGCCAGAATCCTTGTTCTCTCTGTGACACCACCACTGGCTTGCTGATAAAGCTCTTTTACCTGAGGGAAAAAACACATGCAACATTTGACATCCTATATTTTGAATGGTTTAAGATTAGTAATAACGTTTTAAGTTTTGACTGGTCGAGATGTTCACCTTGTTTAGCTGTGCTTGTGCCTGGCGGTATTCTGAAATGAGATGCTCAAGCTGAGTGTTGAGATATTTCTCACGACTGCTCACTTTCTCAAGTGTTTTACTGATGTCCTCCCTCAGCTTAAACAGACAACCCTGAAAACATCCACACAGACACATAATTAGATTTAATATTTCACTTTATTATGTATATGAAATATTTTTAAAAACATCTGTGATGGATGGATGACCTTGGCGTCTTGCAAGGATGTGTTTATGCCGTCTTGATGTTGATGCATTTGATCAAGATGAATCCTCCAATCCTGAAACAAGTTAACCAGTATTTCAGTCAATCAGAGCCTTTCCATCACCATATAGGTGACATACTATGAATAAAGGCTGAAGTATTTGAGACCTTGTTGTCAGTTCGAATGGTGACTAAGTTGTGGAAGAACTTGCTCCACCTCCAGATTCCACTCTGCAGCATCAACATCTGACTCCAGAACCACCGCAGGCCTCGATCCACTGAGTTCCTGAACACACATATCTACCAGTTGTCTTTTACTGTACATACTGAGTAAAAAGTTGTTTACTAGTTCTTTGTTTAAAATATTAATAAACATGCCTCCTAACTTAGTACAAAAGACTGTAGGCTCTTCGTGATTTGTAGCATAGACACAAATATAACCTCACACATAAAACGACTCACCATCTCTAGAGAAAAACGGAATTAGTCCTTTCAGGTTTATATTTCATTATTACATAAAATGCACCTACTGGTACAAATTCCTTTTGTGTTGGGCACACTTGTCAAATAAAGCTTAGTCTGACTGTGATTCTGATTTCAGCTTTTACTTGAAGCAGATTTAATCAAAAGTTATAAATACAGTCTTACTCCAAATATAATTAAAAACAATTCTGAGCGAAATAACTCAACAAAACTGAAAAAACTGCTAATATAAAAGCTTGACAGGTGAAAGCTTAAAATAGTAGGAGAGGCTTAGAATAGAGTTTGAGTTTGACTCACGGTCATTTCTTCCTCTACTTTACTGAGAGTGAGCTCAGCATCATCTTCCTGCAAACACTCGTCTTCCACCTCCACAGACGCTCTCCAGATCCAGACTTCAGCTTAGATGGGGGGGAAATCAACCTGGCCTGCATATGAAAAACAGATATACAGTGATAATCATGAAATCCAAACACATCTACGTACACTTATGAGGGTGTCATCATGTCTCACCAGGGCACGCAGCTCAGAAAGGATGTTGGAGACGGTGGCGTTGGGGTCATCGTACTCCTGCAGTGTGTCAAACGGCTGCCCGCAAAGAGAAATCAACCAGGCAGCAATTACACTGAACATATAGAACTGCTCTCCAGGATTTGACAACACGTGAGGGCTAGAGACAAAATAATGCATGAAAAACAGATTAAAATGCTTATTTTTATTCAACAAAGATTGATCCTTATAAGTTTCACTAATAAGTAACCCTACTAATGTTTGTATTAGTTTGAAGGATACCTTCACATTCTGTTTTATTCTCCTTGAATAAAATAAGGAAACACTTGACCTGTTCTTGGTCACAAATGATTTTTACATTTTATTTAAGGGCTTTTTACTTTGCACATTAATGTCAATAAGATTAGAAGATGCAACATGTATTGGATTTTATTACAAGTTAACTGTTAAAAAGACACCAACTATAAACTTAACTGTAATGTTTGTGTCAGAAAAAAAGATCATGCCTTAAAAGTCACATTTGCAGCAGGGATTCTAAATCTCTCACCTGGAAAGGGGTTTGATGTTGTGTTTATCCAGAACATGCTGTTCATAATCCAGAACCTTGAGTTTATCCAGCAGATCCTCCATCAGCACGAACATCTGATAGACCGAACCGAACCGGGTCCGCGCTCTTCTTCCTCTGCCATCCCTGTCTCTGTTCACATTCAACAAGCTTTATTGGCAAGGCAACACGGGTTTAAACATTGATAAACGCCGCATATATGCATATGGACACATATACACACACTTCTCCTTCTCTCTTTGTATTTTTATCAGTCGTTTCTGATACACAAGCTGCAAACGCGGATTCGGGATGTTGTAGTTACTGTCGCCAGGAATGACGCCACACACCGGACATGACAGGAAACAAAATAACAGTAATGAACCAAGATGGTTAATAATAAACAATGATTAATAACTAATAATATAAAATATGTAATTGTTAAAGAAAATGCCACGAGTGAGCCGAAACTCTATACTTTTAATATAAGTGTTCGGCTGAAGGTTTTGTTTTGCGGGTCTTATGAGAATCTCAGTGCTGCCACAGGATGGAGCGGAGAAGAAACGACTCCAGTCTGTGTTCTTGTGTTATACAAGCAATGAATATAATATAATATAATATAATATAATATAATATAATATAATATAATATAATATAATATAATAATATCTTGTGCAGTATTTCTTATAGGCCTACAGTTTCTCTCAGATTATGTGTATAACAAACTATTTACAGTATATGTATAGTCAGATGGTTAGCTGTGTATAAGCTATAATTGTTTTTTATACTTCTGTTGTTGTATGTTTATATTTATGTTTAATTATTATGTAGCACAATGGTTTCATTCCACTATGTGTCCACACAAGCAGAATGACAATAAAGCTTAACTTTACTATAATATAATATAATATAATATAATATAATATAATATAATATAATATAATAATTACATAATACGATTACCTATTAACTTATTGACAGTTATTATTTCTTGGATGATAGTCTACATATAACAAGGTTTGGGGATCACTAATTAATTAATTAATTTATTTTTAATTTATTATTTATTGTATTGTAATTTATTCCTGTGATGGCAAAGTTGAATTTACAGCAGTAATTACTCATCCTCCAAATTCAAAAGAACAGCATTTATTTGAAATAATTATTTTTTGTAACAATGCAAATGTCTTAACTTTCACTTTTAATTAAATGTATCCTTGCTGAATAAAGATTTCTAAAAATTTCTTTTAAAAAAAATCTCACCCCCAACCTTTTGAACTGTAGTGTATATTTTATATACTATCATTTATTTTCACATATATTTTACATCAGAATAACTATGTGAGTAAAAAGCTGAGCTGAAAAATGAGCATGCATTATAGTGTTGCGTTGTCTTTAGATAAACTGTGCGCCAGTGTGTTCCTCATGTTAAGTTGCTATGTGCTGGGCAGAGCTGCTCAGCTGTTGAGATTAATTCCAAGAGATCTTTTTTTGGCTGATGGGTCAATCTTTCTTTCACTCTGCCAGTCTCTGTCTCTATGATGCTGGTGTGTGTTTGAACATCCAAATGTTCTCTGGTCTTCACTGACTGTAACTGAGGTTCATTCCCCAGCTTAATTACCAGTGTTTTGGACAAAGTCATCCGCTTCTTACATGGTAATTAAGAACCAAATGCAGAGTAAAAAGGACACATTAGACAGGATATGTTGTCACATTTTAATTCATTTCACATGTGGCTTTTGATAACAGAAATGATACAAACACATCTAGTGCTTGCACTATTAATTAATTTGGCTACCCAACACACACATACTCATACACTCTCACATTTCGGAGCACATTTTTTTAAATAAAAAAATCCCCTCTTTCTTCCACTTTCTCTGCATTATATATATTTTTTCCTTCCACCTCTCCACAGTTTCTGTGGTGAACTGCTGTATTCAGTCCTCTTGAATACGAGTCGCTCCCTCTTCTGATACTGGACCTTCCCTCTTGATCTCAGTAACCACCTCTGTGTAGGTCACATCTGGGCTAGACTTCCTGCCTTTGGGAGGAGTCACAGCAGGCTCCCCCTCCGCACCCTCCTGGCCCTCAGCGACCGTGCGTTCCTTCTTCAGTTTGATTTTGAACGATTCTTTATTGGGTGCTTTCTTAACGATGTTTTCCTTCAGCCTCTCACTGCTCTGATGGATCTTCTCTCGCTGCTCAGAGGGCACGATCTTCTCACCAAAGGTGTTGAATTTGGTTCCGAGGGTTTGGCCCGTCTTACTAAGGCTCTCCTTGGTCTTGCTGAGGTTTTCCCGCGTCTTCTCACGGGTCTTGTTCATGTTCTCTTTGGAGAACGCAGCTTTGATGTTCTCGATGCCTTTTAACCCACTCTGTTTCAGACGGGCACCCCGGGATGACTCCGCCTCCTCTACCACCATGTACTCTTCATCAGATGATAGGTCAGCAGGGATTTCATACTCATCTGGCTCCACCTCCAAGTTAGCAAGCCCCTCCCCCTTGGGAGTCTTGGTGACAGCAACAGAGGGAACTTCAGTTTCACCCTGCAGTCAAAGACAGAAAAGAGAGAACATTATTTAGCAGGAAAACACACTCCAACTTCATCTACTCCCAGAAAGTCACGAAGAAGAAGTGCTGTTTGTGTGTCTATAAAACGGTATGTAGTAACATTAGAAAGGAAATTACATTTAACAGCTTTTTTGTTTTTGCCCATACAATGAAAGTCAGTGGCATCCCAAACAACATTGGACCCCATTGGCTTTCATTGTATACACAAAATGAGGCAATCTTCAGTTGAAAATATCTTCTTTTGTGTTCCACAGAAGAAAGAAATGTATGAAGATTTGGAATAGCGTGAGAGTGAGTAAATAATGACAGAATTTTAATTTTTGTCTGAATCATCCCTTTCAGTAAAGCGTGCCCATATATTTTAAGCTGTTACTTTTTGGAAGGTTCGCCATGATGCATGTAAGATAATATGTCCAGTGTAACAATGCACATGAAAAGTTGAAAACTGGTTAAAATCCCCAGTTCCAATTTAAAAGTCACATAGGTTTTTTTATCAGTCCATTTGGAGGTTTGTGGACTCAGATCTTTGAAAGTTATTCAGTTATCAACCACCATATTTTCTTTGTGTTATAAATGATGTCTGATCAATAATCTGTACTTTCACATTCGGGTGCGCAGAAATTTTGATAACAAAGTCTACAAATATTTTCCACTAAGCTTATTTTATCAAGACTTGAAGAGTGAATAGCCTACTATTGGTATTATCAATTTCACATTTATGTTTACATAATCCTAAAACAAAACATACAGTGTTTGGTCACTTTATAAGTTGGTCAGTCTCTTCCTGTTTAAATGGGTGGTTCTTGGCCTTAACAAGCAGAGGAGACTAGGTTTTATGTCAGTCTGAAGTCTGGTTACATGAGATGACCCTTCCCTGTAGGACATTTTTGTAGTCTGTAAGAATGGATGTCTATGCATGTGTATGCATAAACTCCCTATTCAGGGAACGGTCTTAAAGAGTCTCTTCAACTGTGTGTGCAGCTCTATATTAGGAAACCTCAGAATAACTACACACAAACACACACGCTTATACTGACACACACACTTTAACGGCCTAATTAATATGTCACACATATTCTGTAAGTATTCATTCTGTATATTCTGTATATATTCTGTATATATATTCTGTATATTCGTGCCAACTTGCTGTTAAATGCCACAAGGATAGAGCCACAACCTCAGTCACCAATAACACACATGCAGCAGTTGTTAGGAATCTGTTTACCTGATAGATAACAACCCTGAACTTGTTGCGGGTGAGCAGCTCATCTTGTGTAGTTTCCACTTTCTTCACACGCACGTTCTGTTTCTCCACACGTGAACGTACTTCTTTAACGTGCGCGCTGACGCGGCGGGCTTTCTGCAGCAGTTTGTCAACGGTTGTGGCCGTGGCGCCATGGTCGCGAGCTAGTTTGAGAAGCTCGGATTGGACAGCGCTCACCGAGCTTTCGAGCTGCTGCTGACGCTCCTCCATGCGCTGCTGGCTGGCCTGGATGCCATCGATGATCGTAGACACGCGTTCCAGCAGAGAGAGAATCGACAATGCCGAGACGGGCTGCCCGGATTCATCCTCGACCCCCAGCATTACATCTCCTCTCTTTTCCATGTCCGATTCTCCCTGAAAGTAAAGCTAGCGGGCCAGAGACGGGTAAAGGGCCAGATGGAATCAAACACACAGTACAGAGAGAAACTGACACTCCAAAGAGAGAGACCCCAATGGAATCTGACAAACTCCACCCCTGTTCACACACACAGATATAAATGCATGGATATAAATACAACTGTAAGAGGATACTAAGACATTTTTGGAAGCTGTATCACAGAAGTGTTGGAAAGCCCCATTAATTCAAACATTCCCATATCGTGTGCATGTGTTAGGGAGTCTTGTGGATATGCGTAATATGTGTCGCTCTCTCAGCTTTGAAATAGCTAAAATGACAGTGACATTGATCTAGAGCGCAAATGTGTGTGTTTGTGTGATGAGGTGGACTTACTTTTATAAATCCACCCCCCTGTGGCATACTGTCAACTCAACTGAAGCCAACAGCTGTGGAACGCACACACATTGTAAACTGACCTTGGAGGTGTTTGGCATTGGTGTTTTGACCTCTGACCTCACATTCAGGCAAGCTGACACTGAAAACTACATCTCCCAGCATGCACTTTGAGCCACTGAAGAAAATACACTAGTACATTAGAAATAAAAACACCCAGAAGATTAAAAAAAACCACTAAACCTATCAAGTTTTCCTTTAAACCCACTTTATAAATGTTTGCTGAGTTTACAGATTTCACATGCAAAATTATACACATCTTCTCATAACAGCAAGTCACTTGATATAAAAACAGACTTTATAAGACTGATAAACGCACAGAATTTCACAGTGATACATTATGAAGACCCGCTTTATAGGGATTCAGTTGTAAGAGGTTTGTTTTACTTGGTTTTGGATTGTGCTGCTATAAAACTCCTTTTTGCTCTGTTTCTGAAATTAAAACATTGTAATGTTTTCCCCAACTTTATCCACCTTATTTTTCTACACGGAATTAAGCTATTTTCTGTGAATGTGCAAGACTTCCGATGTTAGCCACTATGTGTAAAAAAACTAGAAGAATAACAAAGTGCAGTGAACTGTAAAAAAATTGTGCAACAAACCAGTGTATTTATGATACAATAATATATTTAAAAAAGGCTGTGGCTATTTGCACTGTGTAAATAGCATATTTTTGTTAGTGATAGATGCTATTTACACCAAGTACAAATAACTATAGATTCTATTCACACTATGATAAATTAGCAGGATACTTATTGCAAATAGTGGCAATTATCTGTATCTCAGTATTGTAGTACATTATAAAACAGTATGCAATAATAACATTTTGAGTGCAAATTATAATTTTTAATTCAAATTATTAAATGGATGTCACCTTATTGGAACAGTAAAGCCCTCCCTACACCTACCGTAACCATACCGATACTTTATTTTCAACTTTTTGATGATTTCTTTCATTTTTTTTATTGAAAATGAATTCCTTTCTGACGTGATATGAGATTTAAAAAGGGAGAAAAAAAGTTGGGCAAAAGGTGGATTCGACAGACAGTTTCTGTACAGCTAAAATAACCGTCTTAAGCCTCGCGCATTCAAGATAAAAACAGCTGCACTCACTCTTAGGTTAAAAAGGTGGATAGAATAAGGTGGATAGAAGGCAAAGTATAAATAGAAATCAATGAATTCTTGTAAGAATTGGCTTTACAAACATTCTATGATATGTTTTAACCTCTGATCCCCAGCTATTGTGTACTGTGTATGTGGTTGACAGGACATTGCTATGTAGTTGCTAAGGCTTTCTGGGAGTTTTTTTTTTTACATGCTTCTATGTGGTTGTTAGTGTGTTCTGGGTGGTTGCTTACTGGCCAAAGTTAAAAAAGTCCACCACAAAGTGTTGGTATTATTCTGGTCCCTATATATGGCTCTGGGCCCTCAGTCAGTGTAAATCTATGGGATTTTTAGGCCTGTTATATTGTCCACCAGTCATAAATCTTATAGACTATGAAAGTAATAGCAAACCTCCTCAAAATGTACATACAAACACTCTAGTATCATGCAAGGATGTTTTGCATGGCAAGAATCACTCAAATTTTGTTCAGAAAATGTAATAATCTACTAATGTAAACATTTCACCATGTGGATTTACTGCATTTGGACTAGTAAGAAAGTGAGGGAGATAAAATTGAGAAAGGGAGAGAAAATTGTAAATTTTAAAGTAAAAACAGGGTGGAATAAGGCCACTGAAATACTAATGTTAAAAGATAGTTGTGCAGTTGTTTGTGTTAAAATAATCAGCAGCTATTCAATCCTGTGTCCTCCATCTTTGAGAAAGTGACCTGGGTTCTGTTTCTGAAGACGACCTCGTGGCCTTTTTGGATGAATCCTAAAGGCAACAATTTTGAGGACTGGTGAGTGTGTGGCATGTTTGCTTGTTTCTATATTAGCATTTATTTGGTGCATGCTTGTGTGCAGTGGTGTAGTGGTGCCTGGAGAAGTGGGTATACTCTTAATTTATGCCCCCAATTTTTTTTAAACAGCCCAGCAAA
>JAUZSZ010000079.1:24936450-24947518 GCA_034780575.1 Labeobarbus marequensis | reverse complement strand
GAGGAGAAGGCATGTCTGGAACAGGAGCCCCCTTACATGGAGATGAGGGTGAGAGAGAGTAAATGATGGGGATAAAGAGAATGTGTGTGACTGGTCTTCATTTTAATGTTGTTAAATATTGATGTATTAGAGGCGGACAGGCCACACTCTCCAGAAAGAGAAAATCCCCCCCACGCACAAGTCAGCAAGGTACAGCCTTGTTTGCAATTTAATATGGTTGTAAATTAATTCTGTTATATGGAAACCTGTTTTAAAGGTGTGTATGTGAAATTTCATTATGTAGATGGGAGTAAGTTTGCCACTCGGAGAGGAATATGAGAGAAAGAAACACAAACTGCAAGAAGAACTCAGGAATGATTACAGGAAATACAAGGCAGAGGTGAGACACAATGGCACAATAGAAACCTTTATACAGAGCCAGAATCTTTATTTCTCTCTATCTTTGTGTTTCTTGCAGAAAGATCACTGGGATGCTGGTGACATTCACACAGTTCCAGAGAGAAAACGAATACCCAGGGTACACTATTGGGTTTCCCTCCTTTTGTACCTCTGTACCTCACATGTTCTATTCTGATACAATATGATTATATTTAATGCAATACTTGTTACACTTTCTAAACATTACTATTGTACTACCATGTTTTACTACATGCACAATGGCATTTTTGACACTACCCAACTCCCCACCATCCAACCTCTTCTGAACTACTTCATTAGAAAAGCCACATCACCTGCTAGTGTATCATGCATTACCATGATATTGCTGTCTGATATTTTTACTGTTCCATGGTTCTGCCAAAGTCCTTTTTTTAAGGGCAAATCTCTCTCGCTTACATTTTCAGACGGTCCGTGTAAGGGATGTGGCCACCCTTACAGACGTGTGTGGGCTGGGATGGGGTGTGTGTAGCTCTGAGGAAGACTGCAGTGATGAAGAACTCATGCGTTTTCAAGGGAGGCGACCTCCGAGAGAGAGAGTCACCAGGACAGCAAACAGGTGAGGACAGAGACAGGAAAAGATGTTTAATACTGGTGACTCACAAACCCATTTTATTCTCTATGGGCTGATTCTGATTTTTTTATTCACAAATATATTTATTTACATAATTAATGCATATATATTAACAGTACCGTCTTTACCTCTCTCTTTATCATAAGAAGAGGGGAACTGTACACAGAGCCAGGACATCACACAAGCAAACTACAGTACAGAAACAGGTAAACGATGCATACACTGATTAAATTTACAGTATTTACAGCAAACTGGCCGTTTTAATTAGTTTTTTTGAATGGCAGAATGGTTTTCACCCACATTCATCTCTTTTCCTTCACTGTTGTAGAATGTCGACATCCGTTGCGACCCAAGCCAATGAAAGATCTGTATCTGTGACCAGTCAGGACACAGTTTGCACCACAGGACTTTTAATAGGTATGAGTTTATTATCATAATTCCGATTGGTTAGAGGTCCTTTTTACTGCTCTGATTGGCTTAATAACTGGAGAAGTTGTTTTCATTGCTTCATTCGATGGAGAATAATTCTGTTTTCATTTTAAAGGAATACTTCACCCAAAAATGAAAATTCTGTCATTATTTATTCACCATCGCAAACTGTCATTCCAAAACTGTGGAACAGTTTTTTCCACACATTGGAAATCAGTGGGAATGAAAATAGGTTCCAGAAAAGTAGGTTCCCAATGTTCTCCAAATCACTTCTTTTTTTGTTCTGCGGAAGAAAGAAAGTCGTACAGTTTGGGAAATGTAAATGATGACAGGATATTCATCCATTTAGCTGATTTTTAGGCATAGGCTTCTGACATGGCTGATTTTGTTTGACAGGTGCAGTGGATCTGGAGCCAACACTGCAGAGGAAAAAGGAGCGTTATAGACGTGAACTACAGGAACAAATCACAGAGAAACAGAGTCACAGGAGGAGGTGTGTGTTCATGCATAATAGTCTGACTGGTGTATTTGGTTTATATTGTTCAATTTCTGTCAAACGATTAATTGCGATTAATCACATCCAAAAATAAAAGTTTTTGTTTACATAATGTATGCGTGTGTACTGTGTACACATAATAAATATTTATTATGTGTATATATAAATACAAACACATGCGTGTATATATTTAAGACTGTTGTGTTTATATATTAAATATTTTTATATATAATATAAAATATAAGAATATAAATGCATACATGTATGTATTTTTAAAATATATAATGTGTATGTGTGTATTTATACATACATAATATACACAGTACACAACATAATATACACAGTACACATACAAATATGTAAACAAAACCTTTATTTTGAATGCGATTAATCGTTTATTACCTCATAAGAAACTTTTTTTTTTTTTTAATGGATAATTCGCCCAAGGATGAAAATTCATTTACTGACTCTCGTGACGTTCCTAACCAAATTTTCTTTCTTCTGTGGAACACAAAAGAGACGTTAGGCAGAACGTTTATTCCACTCTCATGAACAACCCCTGTAATTCAACTTTCTTTAGGGAGAAGGAACTGGACCTGAGAGTTTCAACAGATGCTGAGAAAAAGGTAACAGTGTTTGTGTTTGTGTGTGCACATATTTGTTAACATTCTTGTGCTGATTTTCTGACCTTTACCTTTAAAGCAGCTCTTTGTGAGTGAGGCGTCTGCGTACAGAAAGCAAACAAGGGATGACATCCACCTGGACACTGCTGAGCCTCCTGAGGGTGTTCTGCAATACAGGACAGACCCTGTGTCTCCATGCAGGTGTATATGGATATACATAAGTGTAAACACAAAAACACACATATTTGCACATGCTGTACTTTAAGCTCACAAACATGTTTTTGTTTTTTCTGCAGGATGCTTTTTGTCCCTACTCAACTCCCATTCCTTACAGATGCCTATAAGACTCCAATTAATGATGCTGAGAGTGTGCTGAGCCCCAGTAGAGCCTGTAAGACACACATATGACACAGCAGATTATGTTAAATATGAATCACATTTGTTTACGTTTGAGCTGTAAATAATCTTGGCACTGTGTTGGGTATTCTGGATCCTGAAAACTAGTTGAATCTACTTAGCATGAAAACCAATTTTTAAATCCATTTATCATCAGATTCCTACTGGTGCTACATTTTTACTGTGTGTGTGTATGTGTGTGTGTATGTATTGCCCAATAACGGGAGTTTCTTTTTCAACGTCATCAGGAGAGCCACAGCCACTCAGTCCACACAGCAGAAGCACTTACAGACAGTAGGAGTGCAACCGACACAAACACTCACAAAATTTTCCAGACACATTTCTGATCATAAATTGAGGGTGTTTAGAAACAGGCAGTAACACCAGATGAAGTTGTCTGGTAGATCTCACTAACTTTCTAGCTCTCTGACTGTACCTAAGACTGGCAAATACAAATATATTTCTTCCCATAAAATGTGTCATGTAGACACATAACTGTGACTATAAATAATGTATTTTAGTTATGGGAGTGAAATATTTTTGAGTATACTTATATATGGGATAGCATCATTGGACTAGTTTTGGGCTATTTTTGATTGACCATTGTGCTAGTTTTGAATTTATAACCCAAGCTATTTTTTTTCTCACCGTCAAAGACACACTTTTAAACTATATGCCTGTATGCAGACAATGAATACACATCTGGTTTTTGGGGTGTATTTGTGCTTGTTGTGTGTTTCAGGAGGATTCTGGGTGAGAATGAAGTTGTGGGTTCAGGTCTTTTAGCGTTTCCTGCACATCACGCAAAGATGGATAGACTCAGCTATAAAGAGGAGCTCAGAAAGCAGGTGTGCTATTACATATTCACTGAGGGGTGTGTCCTTATTACATATTAAACAGTATTTCCTAATGACAAGGTCAAAAGTGGGTGTGTCTTCATGATCACTGGGTTTGCATTTATATGTTTATTCTAACTTCCAACATGAAAAATAACTTTAGAATGCTTCTTGAAGATTTCCAGCTTATTAGACTGTTTGTTTGTGTGCCCTGTGAGTAGATAGAGGAGCGGGCCGCACAGAGGAGGGTGGACAGAGAGGAGAAGCGACGACTGGAAGCAGAACTTGAAGCCGATATGAGAGCATATGAACCCTGGGGAAGAGGCGGAGCTGGTGCACCACTCAGAGACAGCACTGGAAATCTAATCAGTATGATTTATTTAGTATGATTTAATCTCTTGTTAGTTATGAAACATGTGACTATAGAAATTATGTGTGTGTGTGTGTATGTAGCTGATCTGAAGCAGATGCATCTTTTGAATGTGGCAGCTGCAGCACCACCAGAGAGGCCAGGTAACAAGCTAACACACGTTTTAGTTTACATACAAACATGCATGATGTGTCTTTAGTGATTGTTTACATTCTCAAGTTGAATGTGTGTGTATTTGAAGGATTTGTTGAGACACACACTCCACAGTTTGCGAGAGGAAATGTGTTTAATCAGATGCTGTCACCCCAGCAACTACTGGAGCAAGACCAATACAAAGCTTACCTGAGACACCAGGTACACACATGCACTACTGAAGTACTCAAGTTTTTTAAGGATTTAAAAAAACATATGTTAGTAATTATTAAATATTTTATCCAGCAAAGATGCATTAAACTGAAAAGAAGTGACCGTAAGACTGTTAATATGAACTCCTAAGCTGTTCTGTTCATCAAAGATATTAAGCAGCACAACTGATTTCAAAATTGATAATAAAAAGAACTGTTTCTTGAGCACCAAATCAGCATATTAGAATGATCTCTGAAGGATCATGTGACACTGAAGTCTGGAGTAATAACGCTGAAAATTTAGCTTTGCCATCACGTGAATAAATTGCATTTTAAAATACATTAAAGTAAATGCAGCTTTGGTCAGCTTAAGTGACTTCTTTTAAAAACATATAAAAAAAAAAAATATTACCAACACCAAACTTTTGTACGTTAGTGTATATACACTCCTCCTTTCCACTGTACCTCTGTATAAACAATGATTTTTTTCATGTGTGTGTGTTTTTTTTTTTTTTTTTGTGTGTGTCTGTGACATTAGATAGAAGAAAAGCAAAGGAAGCAGGCGGAGGAGAGAGAGCGGATGAGGGCAAAAGAGGAAAGGGAGGACAGACGACTGGCAGAACAGAGAGAGAAAATTAGCAGAGAGTATGAAGAGGAGCAGGAGAGCAGAAAACGCAGAGAGTTGGAGGTCAGGCAAACACACATGCACTTCTGCCTGTCTTATTTTTAGAGATGCACAATGTAATAATGTGATAATTGTTAACTTCAAATCACATTTTCCATCCAAATAAAGGGAATTTAAGTGCTTAAGGAAATGCTATCAAATGCATGTTGTCATGTTTAATTTTCCATTGTATTATGTGAGCTGATGACCTCAGTCTCTCAGTGACCAGCACCACTGACTTTAAGTAACCTTATATTTTTGCAGCAAAAACTGAAGAATGAAGAACTTGTTCGACTCGTGGAGGAGAGACGGAAGGATGCAGAGAAAAAGAAAAAAGAAGAAGAAGAGAAAGAGAGAGCAGCTGTAAGAAAACAGGAAGAGCAAGAGAGACAAATACGACTGCAACAAGTGTGTGAAAGTGAAATTTACCGGAATTAGCTATATCTCAAACACTGTATATGTGTAAGCTAAATTTGCTGAAAAGTCCTCTAGATGCAGTGTGTGTGTGACAGTATTGTCATCATTTTTTTTTAGGTTCAGCGTGCACCATCCCCTCCTATCCCTACCCTACAAAATAAACGCTGCAACCCTTCAAATGCTACGGTAACAAAAACTGCCTTTATTTGAACAAACAAACATTGAAAATGCTCATGTTCGCTTAATGTGTATAAAATTACATATAACACATAACAGTGACTGTAAAATATATATTTAAGTTTATTGGAGTGGCATATTTTGAGTTTTGCAATTTGAAATAGTGTTATTGGGCTAGTTTTGGGCAAGTTCTGTTATGCAGATCTGGCAACCATGATTATCTCCTCAAGACCTTGTAACCAAACCCTCAGTCTAATTACCAGAACTCTGTGGTCGTTACTTCAGCTAACTGAAAACAATCATGCTCATTTCTCACTCACTAATGTCTATATATTTTTCAGGATTTCTCTGTGCTTCGGGCTCCTCCATCTTCAGAAAACTTCAGAAACAACCAGAGAACAGAGAGTAAACACTCATACATGTGCAAACATACTGTATCATGATGGAGATGACCTATTGGCTTTTTTGTTTTTATATATTAATCTAATACTATTTGCTACACACTAAACCTTACCTTTACATAAATGATTTGCAATTTTAAGATTTGAATTAAAAATGATTTAGTCCATTATTAAGCTATTATGAATTAATTATTATTAATTATTATAAGTCTTTAGTTAAGTTTTGGTTTTTAGTTAAGAAGCCTATATTTAATTTTCACTAGCTAATACCACATTCTCACATATTTTGAAAGGTTTACAGTATTTGTTTTCTTCAGAGGACAGAAGTGAGGTTGTTAATGAGCTGTGTGCGTTAAGAAGACGTCTGCGCAGTGAACAGCGGCGTCTGGAGGAGCAGCTCTTGCAGATGGAGTGGGAGGATTTTCCCTCCCCTTTAACTGACAGGTACAGTACAGTGTTATTTTGATGAAGTTTAAATGTAATGTTTAAGTTTGACAGTGGAGGGATGTTTTAATAATTAGCCACATGTGAACTGTTAGTCAACATGTACATGAATACAGCACTTCTGTACAGTTGTACTTGTAGAGGCATAAGCATCAGCCTTTGTATTGATTTTGCTAAATTAGCTAAATTACTTCTTTTTTTTATAGACTTCAGATCACTGGAAAACTCTTTCCAGTTAATGAGGATCAGTAATCATCTGTGATCTCTCAAACTAATGGTTTAGAATTTTACTGTCTTGAAGGAAATTATGCTTTGGTATTATCTCTACAGCAATATTCCCAATGGATACACCCTAAAAGGAATCAAAGTAATAAAAAAAGTAGGCTACATGATTTTCAGACTTTTAGTTTATGTATTCTAGTCTTGGCCAAAGTAAGGTATTCATTCAGTTTGTTTGGATTTCAGTTTACATTTACAGTTACATTTATTTAGCAGATGCTTTAATCCAAAGTGATTTACAATTCAGGAATACAACTAGCGATTCATCATAAAGAGGCAAATAAACACAGGAAGTGCTCGTAATAAGTTTCAGGCACTGTTCAGATTGGGAGGGGGTTAAGGAAAGTTGTTTGAAGTTTATCCAAATGTATCACATTCACAAAAAATATATGTATCTTTCAGCTATGCATACTGATTGGTCATTATAGCTACATCAGTATACCAGTGAAACAGTTGTTCTCTAAATAAAATAACACTTCAATAAATTGTCTATAATATTTTATTATGCAGTCGCTGTTTTATAAAAGCAATATTGTGAATAACCATAACTAATATAGCAGGCACTCCAGCATGCCTAACAATGCCTTCAACTGTGACTGTTTTTACAAAATAGCACTTGTGTTTGCAGGCACAGGACGGATGTGTTTGACATGGCTCGTTTGCGTATGCCTGTGCGAGGCCCCTCCGCCCGTGGCACTGAGCCAATCAGCTCAAAGGGGGCCGATGACATCATGTACAGGGGTAAGATCTGGCTAGATAATACCAATATTGATCTGAGCTATGAGGATTGTAATTACTGAAATAATTATTAGTTTACAAGTGTTTGTAGTTCCTTGTGGTCAAATCATGCTAAAGTCATTTGTAGTCAGCTAAAAATAAATATTGTGACTGTGAAATTAGAGCTTAATTAATGTTTGGTCTTATGTAAATCCATCCTTTGTGTAGAACCGACACCTTTTTTTTCTTCATTTTTTCCAGATGCCTTTATGCCTCTTCCTAGAACACAGCAGTCTGTAAGTTTTCCCCTCTCACTAGTATGAATGTAAGGCTTGCTTGTTATTTCCGTTGTGTTCTGCTGTACTAGAAGCAGCTCCATCAGTACTGAATGATGTTTAACATGGCAGTTCTGTTTTCCTTTCACACAGAGGAACAGAGATGTTGAGGGGGGACGAGGATCTGTGCTTCTGTCAGAAAGTGAATTTATTGGTGGGATCACACATTTCTTTAACTGCTTGTGATGAGTGTAACCAAAAAAAATTACTGTATTATATACAGTGGCCCTAAAAGTAGTTTGGACACTTAAAGGGAAACTTAAAAATGTATTAATGTCTTTCCATTTTGTTGGAAAACATCAAACTAAGTGACATTTATTTTAAAGAAAAATATGAACACACTTTATCAACAACATTTCACAAGATGATATTTATTTTCATAGTGATATACATTTTCACTCTCTCATACATCTGTTTTTTTGTTTGTTTGAATACACACTGCTGATTGCTTTCTGCTGGTGTACAGTTGTCGTATTTTTTGTCATTAGATCAGAATGGAATTGCTTTCCCAGTTCCTCCAGATGTTGAGAGGAAATCTGCTAAACTATCCGCACGAGAGCGACGCAGACTAGCAAACCTGCAGGTAATTCACACTGAAACTTCTAAAGATATGTCTGTATAGTGACTTACAGACTCATGTGCAAAAAATACTGATAGAATTGCATGCTATTGCATTGCAAGTTTTTTTCTTCACGTGTCAGTTGATTCATTATTAGATATTTTGGGCAAAATTGGAAAAAAACACATTTTGCACAGTTCATGTTATGCAATATTTCAATACTTTTAAACAAACAAAAAAATAGTTGTTTTTTTATATATTTTGATTTTAAAATGTTTTTAAACATGACAAATTAAATGATCAAATCATTAAAAATATTGTGCTCACAATATATTTGCATAGTTTTGTTGTTTTTAAAATACTGTTTTTGAATACATTTTAGTAGATAGAGAAGGAAAAGCAGCCAACAAATGGCCACCACATGAGAACACTTTAGTACGGTATAATATTGATAGCATCCCAGAATGCACCTCATGAAGTCAGACAAGAGAATGTCCAGAGCGGTAATCTAAGCATATGCTTACTACCTAGATGTAACTAATATATAGTTTAGCTTTTTTCCTGGATTTATCACTACATAATTCCTATCTACACTTTTTATTTATTTACCTATGCATATTTTACACGACTTTACTGTAATCATCAAGCATGATATAATAAACAGTGTATATGTGTGTGTTTAGTCTGCAGAGAGGAAGCCAGTGCAGCTGCAGTCCTTCAATATGAGGAAGCTCAGAGACACAAACACTCCCAGGATGAAGAGACTTCCAGCCTTTGGCCAACACAACACCACAGCAGGTGTGTATGTGTGTGTTTCTCTCTGTGTATGTTTTATGATTCTAGAGATGCACAACTTATTTCAATTATGTGTTTAGGAGGCTGCACTGATGATGACGATGAAGCAAGTCGTGGAGATGAGCATTTTGGCCTGCAGTCTCCTGGTAGGCCCAGCTCCATTGATACAGCCACTACCGAGCCCTGGATTCGAGCGGAGTCATCAGACACACTCAGGAGGCTGATGTCTGCCTCTGAACTTTAAGACAGGCCATTACATACATGACCGCACTGAGTGTGTGAGCTTGTTATTGCAATGCAGTATATGTAGGACATTTTATGTAGTCTTCAGATCTCTTAAATAAAAAAGGCTGATCAGCAGAATCTCTATGAGATCATCTGCTTTAACTGCATAACAAAATCTCTTCTGTAAACTGATTTGTGGATCCATTATATCAAGTGGTTATTTTTAACAAAATACAGAGGGAGTGATGCTTTTCTATATGTGACCCTCTCTGTGAAATCCAGGCTAAAGTCTCAAAATCTAATTATGAGATAAGCATCAAAGTTTGATTTTAACCATTAATTTCACTGTAATTTCAATCTTTGACATGGTCTTAGTCAATATTAAAAATATAAATGTTACATTTTCACAGAATGTTCTTTACCTTATGAAGGATGATTTTATGTAGAAAACAGTTAAACAAAAAATAACTTTAGCTGGGTTTTCACAGAGAGGGTCACATATTTCTGAGCTCTTTTGTGGGGTATTTTTGAAGGCATAAATGGTTTTTAGCATTTTAACAGCTTTTTAAACTGTTTTTCACAAGGATTCACCAGAATAAATAACACAGTGAAAGCACCATAAAATTGATTGCTTGAAGGCTTACAGCCTGTTTACACCGAGGATAACTGTAATGAAGTTTTTAAAAACTTTAAGAATTTAAATGGCAAATTCCACACATCTACTGCATGACAGTTGCACTTTCATAATGATTTTTTTTCCCAGCAGATGAATGATGAAAACATTGACAGCCAATCAGAATTCAACTGAAATTAAAGAGCTTCAGCTTATAAAGTGGCAGATGACATCAGTGCATGCTTATAATTGGTGTGGAAACTAATGTACTTATCCTTGGAGTGAACGGACCTTTGTGTGAGAGAAGCATACTCAGTGCAAAAACCACACTTATTTGAACCATTTCATGACAAAGCCTGGCAAGATCAATTCTGCGGTGGCACTGATACCGTTCGCAATCCGGCTGAATGTGGATGGTTTTGACTTCTCTTCTTTATGCATTTCTGATCTTAAGCAGTCAATCTGTTTCTGCATCTGGGAGGCTTGCTCCTGTAAACCCTTCTGTAGAAGAGCATCTTTCTCCTGCAATACAACACAAACAGCCACAAGTGAAAGAATTGCTAACCATGACTTTGACCTTTGAAGATGACTTCTCTGGAACACAGCAAAGTACATGATTTGAAAGAAAATGTCCTGTTCTTACTCTTAGTTTGGCCTCCAGGACTCGTTCATTGTCTCTCTTCATTCTCTCCTGCTCTCTTTCCATCTGTCGAATGATCTGATTAACATGTTCCTTATGGGATCTCTGCATGTCTTTAAACGCCCACTCCTGTAACCGGTTATGTTCCTCTAGACCTCTTTGGCGCTGCTCTAGAATCTCATTCTTCAACCTCTGCACTATATAAAGAAAGAGAGACGGTATAATGAACTAATTCTGATGTAAAATCAATTGCTGAGTTTGTCTATTACAGTTCTTTGTAGTCATTGTACTATCTTGTG
>JAUZSZ010000079.1:24659605-24671221 GCA_034780575.1 Labeobarbus marequensis | reverse complement strand
ATTTCTGTCTCTCTAAACCATGACTTCTCATCTCTGGAAGAGAAGATCTTCACGGCTACATTCTCTCCTTGCCACTGACCTCTCCACACTTCCCCATACCGTCCCTTACCTGAGAACACAGAACACAGATATTACATAATTGTGTAGTATGTTGTGAAGCCACAAAATATATAGTAGTGTTACGGATTTAGTAGTCTCTTTTATGATTTGACTTACCGACACACTCTACCAGGCTGATCTGCCGTGCAACCGTTCTCTGCACCAGGAAGGGCAGTCCTGAACCACTTCCGGATGTGCAGGAGTGATCCATCAGATCCTAGAAAGCAAAGCCAGACTGATGAGTCCTTATCTAACTGTTAAAAACTGAATACAGAATAACTTTAGCTAATTCACTGCAAAATACACCACTGATAAAAAGTAAGGTTTTTGGTTTTTGAAAGAAATGAATACTTTTATTCAGTAATGATGCATCAAATTGAGCTAAAGTGAAGACTTTTACACTCAAAAAACTACAAAAAAAACCCCCATCTATTTCAGTATCATGGTTTTCACGAAAACATTAAGCGGTACAATTGATTTTAACATTTATAATAATAAAAAAAGTTTCTTGAGCACCAAATAAACATATTAGAATGATTTCTAAAGGATCATGTGACACCGAAGACTGGAGTAATGGCTGTTGAAAATCAAGCTTTGCCATCAGAGGAATAAATTACATTTTAAAATATATTAAAATAGAAAACAGTTCTTGTAATTGTATTAACATTTCACAATGTTACTGTTTTAAAGGAGTAGCCCTGATAATCATAAGAGACATTTTAAAAACATAAGATTTTTTTTTTTTTTTTTTTTTTTAAATCAACACCAAACATTTTAATGGTAATGAAAGTTTATGAATCAGTTAACTTTCCCATTAGTCACTTTGCCCAAATAAAGAGCTGTGACATTTTCTTTGCAAAATATTAACAGTTTTTTTTAAACTACAGAAATGAAATACCGCAAGTGTGCTGTCTCCGACATTAGATGCAATGAGCCCATCAATGGCCCCCTGCTCAGTGTCAAACTCATGCAGTCTTTCCAGACGCCCGTGATGGAGTCTACGGCACACCAGCAAAGCCAGCACAGACAGCAAACCCAGAACCACAAACGGTCCCAGCACAAAGAGAACCAGCATCTCCACACGGTAATGCACAGCCACCTTTCCTTCTGGACCTTTTCAGAGAAAACAAACAGAGTGAAATATATTCACCAGGGCTCAAAGTTGGCCCAATGACATATAATGAAAAATAAATAAATAAAAAATAAATATATATTTCTAATTGTTTTTGCTAAAATGTATTCAGTATATAATAACTGGGCTCAAAGACTGCCCAAATGACTTTTGGATGCCAATTTTTGGAACACAAAAAACTGTTTAAAGATATTTTTTTATATAATAAAGAAATGAAGTACATTTAAACATGTATTTAATTGTTTGACAGCTTGAATTTATCAAGAATTAATTGACTTACTTGTCAGCAGTAGTCGAAGAAGGGTCTCTCTGGAGACGTTGGCGTTGCACATGTGTTGAGAGCAACATTCTACGACATGACTGGCCGAGGGTGTTGCAGAGCAAGTCATGCGCTTGCTCTCTGACCCGATAAGGCAGCCACGTTTGAACGTTGTCACATCGTTGCTAATGATAACGGAGGTGTAACACTGGTCTCCGCTACACTGCTGCTCATTACAGTCACTGCCGACACACATGCAGTCGATGGAGACATCTGGAGAGAGACAGAAAACAAAGTCAGGGAGTTAAATCATAAATGAATGAAAAAGGGACCCAGTCTGCAGCCATTTGTCAGTTGTCACCAGCTGCAAAAACTCGGGGAACAATTAAATTAATTAAGGAAGAGCAGCATGATGCCAGACCTCAAAGACGAGACTCTCTCCGCCTGATAACTGAGACTGTTTTCTTCCCTTCTCCCTGCCTTCATTTCCTGTGACACTGAACTCTGTCGACTTTACAAATTGACTACACAGAATAAAGGCCAGAGAACATCAGTGACACAGATCAATTAACCCAGCATTCATGTTTTATGCCCTCCGTGAGACACGCTAACAGAGCCTGAGGAGAGAGGACACTGACACCTAATGAAAGTACAACTACGACTAGGTACACCAAACCTACTGCGTTATGGCTGGACGTTTTGACTGTGACAGACCATTCACTGCACATAAATGGCAAAAACTGGCTGATATTAGCAGCTCCATTCTCATTGGCTGACTTCTATGCTACTTCCAGATGTCAAAGTGAAACATATTTAATCAGTTCAAAATTAAAGGGAAGAAAAATGCAAAAATGCATCTCTCTTGCTCATCAAGGCTGCATTTATTTGATAAAATATACGGAAAAAGTAAAATTGAAACTATTACAATTTAGAAATATTTAAAATATTTATTTCTGTGAATGCAAAGCTGAATGTTCAATAGTCATTACTCCAGTTTTCATTGTCGCATGATCCTTAAGAAATCATTCTAATACGCTGATTTGATGCTCAAGAAATATTTTATATTATCACAACTGAAAAAAGGGATTGAAAAGGACTCTGATTAATGTAAAGTTCAAAAAATTGTTAACTATTATTTGTGGATTTAATTTACCCTTTCTAAAGTATTAATTTCTTTAAAAATAAATGATCCCTTAAGAATTACCCACATCACATATAAAATAAATTACTAAAATAAATAATTACAATAATAATAACAATAATTCATGATAATAATAAAATGATCCAACAATAAGATAAGAAAAAAAAAATCAGAAAAAGGATTTATGTTTGCCAGCTCTTTACCTTTAGCTGATGTCCGTAAGTATTGAAGTAGGAATAGGACGATGAATCGAGTACTGCAATGCCCCATTTGGTTCACTGCACTGTAAGGAAAGGTCTGAGGTGTTACAAATGCACATTTAAAGCAAGAAACACCACAAATCACCTGCTTAGTTTAAAAGTTCTACAGAACAGGGGGCCAGAATCAATTACCAATAAGACAACAGAACCACAAAGATGACGACTTAATTACATTTTTGAGAGTGCAGCTGTGCTCTGCCTCTCTCTCTCCTGCCACAAATATTTCCACACACACAGTGTGTGTGTGTCAGACAGGGGGCCGTCTCCATGGCAACCGAGGAGAGAGATGCCCATTATGGAGCGACATCAAAGACAGTGAAGGAGCACTTTAGGAGAGGCAGAAAGGAACAAGCATTTTGGGGATGCAGGACTCACCATTACGGTGTAATATTCAAGGGCACTATTCACAAGGACATCATGACTAATTATAGACTACGAGTCCTTGAAAACTGACTTTTAAATGGTGTAGCATCATTTTATTCAATGCCTCTTTAATCCTGACAACTAAAAAAAAAAATCTCCAAGACAAGGAGAGCTTTACTTGTACAACTCCTCAGGTGACTCTCAGCACAGCCTTTCAGTATGCCCACAGCCAGACTCGGTCTTCCCATTGGATCCTAAAAAAGAAGATTGAAACCAAAGCAGCATGTTAAACTTTTTCCACAGCAGTGCCTTTCTCGTGGTCATTTCTTCAGGAAGGAGTGAGTGACAGGATAAGAGGGGTGCCTGGAAGTCTCTGCACACTGATAGTCAGAGAGCTGGGACCAACTTTCAGCTTGATTCCCTTTTGCTGCTCCCTATATTAACAGAAGTTTTTTTCGAAATGCAAAGGATCCCGAAAATACTCCTATTTTGCATTTTTCTGAATTAATGAAGTTTTTTTAAAATTATTATTCAAAATGATATCATTAGCATTTCAATTTGAGTGAGTATTCAGAAAAGTTATTTTATTATTATACAAATAATGAAATTTAAAGTAATTAAACTACAAATAATTATGAATTATCTTCATAATTTTCTTCTTTTGTGCCATGTCCGAACTGATTGCACTGTATTTTATGAATAATATTTTTTTTATTCTTAACTGTTTTAATTCATTTTAAATCAATTTTCTTTATTATTTTTTAATGTCCTTTGTATTGTTATGTTACTTTTTTATGATTATTTTAATTCCTTTTATTTAAAGCACTTTGAATTACCATTGTGTATAAAATGTGCTATATAAATAAACTTGCCTTGCGCTTTATAAACAGCAGCAAATTGGATACAATGGATACGAAAAAACTTTAAACAGTGATGATTCTGAAATGTCCACTTTAAATAATAACATCTACTTTTTTAATTTTTCCATAAGCTTTCCCATTGACTCAACTGGATTCCCATATTTTGCAATCTGGATCCTATTACATATAGTGTTGATGTAAATGTATACACAAGTTACAATTTTCTAGCCGGCTAAATAGTCTAAAATAGCCAAAAAAAAAAAATTAAAACATTTTTTCCAGACCTGGAAGTCACAGTTTAACACGGACTGATATTTCTAAGTTTTTAACGACCGTGTGAACCTTTTCAGGAAATATCAGAAAGAGCCTTTATTGAGAGCCTGTTACGATCTAAGAGTCTTACAGGCAACAAAACAATCAAATGACTGACAGATATTTTAATAGAAACGTTTTTAACCAGTAGCAAGATTATTTACACAAGGCTCTTGTAAATTTACTCAAGAAGGTGGCTGACCACAACACTACAGATGATCTGCTTTAACAATATAATCAGATCGCCTTCAGCGACGATCCAAGCAAAGGCAACACAAAACAACAACACGAATATAAAATAACACGCAAAAACTGAAGCTGTCGACATATCACAATAAAGTCTGCATTAAAACTGTATCTAATAATCGGCCTGTTTGCAGCAGCGGTGCTAACTGTGCTAACAACGACCATTATTTACTCGCCGCATTTATTTCCAACAACTCAAAGTGCCATTAAAGATCGCTTTTACCTTTAGCTGCGGTGTAGATTCATGTTTGTGTTACTGTTCCGTGTTTTTATTGTTTTATTCGAAGTCGTGTTTCAGGCGCTGACAGACTGTCTGCCGCCACTCAGAGACACTAAAGACTGCGCCGTGACGTCACCATAAACAAGAGACGCGCGAGAGCATTGTGGGATACCGCAGTCCGCCCAACGTGAGCGCGTGAATACAGAAAATAACTTTATTTTGTTACGACACATTTCTGGCTTAGACAGCGTTTGAGTAGAATCTTTTCGCTCAACCTCATGAATCAAGGAGTTTTGTTTGTTTACAAAACAACTCTGTACAAGTTTAGTAGCCTAATCACTGATAGAGTGCTTGTTAACTGTCTTGTTAATAAAATTTAAGAAAGATTATTTTTATTTAAATAATTTGAATTTTGTCGAATTTACTGTGAGCTACAGTGGTGAATGCAATCTATTATATTAAAATATTAAGCAATTAATATTAGCAATGTTTTAAAGAGGGTATTAAAGGAATTCACCCAAAAATGATTACATGGCTTAAAATTAGTGCTTAATCACATCCAAAATAAAAGATTTGTATGCATAATATTTGTGTGTGTACTGCTTATATGTATTATGTATATAGAAATACAAACACACGCATGTATATATTTCAGAAAAAATATGTTATGTTTATATGTTAAATATATTTATATATAATAGAAAATATAAGAATATAAATATATAAATGTATATACATGTAAATATTTTCAAAATATATAATGTATGTGTGTGTATTAATATATACATAATAAATATACACAGTACATATACATATATCATGTATACAAAAACTTTTATTTTGGATGCGATTAATCGTGATTAATCATTTGACAGCACTAATAAAATGTAATATGGGGTAAAATAAAATTTAAATTGAATAATACATGAATAAAAACAGAATGTGTATTTCATATATAAACACAAAAATGTTTCATGAAGCTACAATCTCATGCTGTATTTTAATTTACATGCTACAAAAATGACCAATTATGAACAAATAAAATGTAATAATAGATGATGTAAAAAATAAAGGTTTAATTAAACAAAAAATAAAATTATTAAATAATTAATACATTTTAATAAATGAATACAAAAATGTTTTCAGCCTTTAAAATCAAGAGTTATTCAGAATTATGAAACTAAAATCTTACACTATATTTTGATTTCTTTTTAAATATGAACATATAAAATCTAAAAAAGATGGCATTAAATAAAAAAATTATAATTTCCAAATTAACAGGTTTGAGAGTTTTTACTAACTAAATACATAAATAAATTTGAATTTATGTTAAATTGAACAAAAAACATTTCAGAAAGAAAGAAAGAAAGAAAGAAAGAAAGAAAGAAACTTGTTAAAAAATGTTTCCTACTTAAAATGGGGGAAAACCTGTCATTTCCAAGAATTTACGTTCCACAACAGGATTCTGAGATCTGTATGAAAGAAAAATGCCAAAAAGACTACTTTAATGCTTCTCCTAGACAGCAATGAGAATAAACAGAGACTTTTGCTGTTTTTAGTCTGATATTGTACCCATGGTATTAGACAGGTGTTTAAAATATGCAAGGTCTAAACCAGCTATTTTTTTCATTCTACAACATGTCACACTGACATCCTTCTAAATATTACACCATAATTAATGTGCTCAATTACATGTTTTGATGGTGAGATGAAGGTGAAACTACACACCTGTCACGTCAATCCAGCCAGGTGCTTGTATCAGCTGATGTAGGACTCTGTTTCCTGCTCAAAAGACCAGCATATGTTGTGTTTTGGTGCTGGTCTATTTAAACAGCAGGTTGACTAGCCTCACCAGCTGTTGCACAGCATGCCAGTGCTGATCCACCATCTAGACCAGCACTAACCGGCAATGCAACTGTAAGCTGTTGATGTCAGCAGCGTTGTCACGATGTAAGCTGTCTGGAGCTGATAAGCTTCAAGGTACTTTTTTTTTTTAAGTTAACAGTTTAACATTTCTTAGTGTTCAGTACTGCCATGGGCTGTATCTTTCAAACCTACTTTTAATTAAATCATGACTCACTAGCGGTCTTCCTTCAAGATGTGCCGTAGGAGGAATTCAGTACTAGAGCATGTGAAATTTTTATAAATACACACATGCCACCTACTAAATAACAGTGTTGTATTGTGTAACAAATTTTCTGAGAGCATTGTTAAACTGAGACTAAGTTTAAAAAAGGTGTGTGTATATATAGTAAATATTATATTTATTATATTCGCTTTTTTTATTTAAATATACTTTTTTGTTTATTCATTTAATAATTCTAATATCAAATTAGCAACAAACATAAAAAGTCAATATAAAAATTCAATATATAAATATAATTATTGAAATGTATATTATAATATTTAATTATAACAAATTAGCATAAACATAATAAAGTATTTATATTCAAATATTACATTTTGTATTATTATTTTATTATCTCTTTATATATATATATATATGTGTGTGTGTGTGTGTGTGTGTGTGTGTGTGTATGAATATATAAATTATGTATAATTTTATTATCGTTTATTTTTTTCAATTATAATTTATAGGATTCAAAAATTCAATCTAAAATGTTGCTGAGGTGTTCTTTAGTGCATTTAAGGACATTGCTATGTTGTTAGGGCGTTGCTAGGGTGTTTTTGGGGGTGACTGGTGGGTGGAGTGACCGGCAAAATTGTTTCCTTAGAAAAGCAAGAGCATACCTCTCTTTTAAAGGCTGGTTTGTAAATTGTTGGCTCACAATCACAAAACAACAGAGCTCTCCCAAAACACCTGTATCACATTTCAACTTCTTGTACTTTGTTCTTTCTTGGCATACTGGTAACTCCTTTTCCTCTTACTCATAATTCCATTTCCTGTCCTTATTCTCCACCCCCTGACCCTCCAGACTGTAGAACATAAAATCAAGTGCCCCCTTCAATCTCACTTCCTGCCATTCATTGACATTTCCTCCAGGAAGCATCTGCTGGTCCATCATGAAGCGGCCTGCTAGAAGGACAGAATAATACTGTGTTAGTCATGGGACACTCAACACTGCATTAGTCCCACGTGAGCCCTTGAAAACCCACACTGAGGTCAATCAACACGCATTCGAATCTGACAGTGTTAAGTGTGACATGTAAAACAGAGGTATAGGACTACTGTAAAGCGCATTCCCAAATGCAATGAGCGATGCTTCCGGGAATTTTTTCCCCAGAGTTTGTTTTGTCAAAGACTCCTGTTACAGACACAATGAGCAAGTAAAATAACTAGGAAAAGTCCTTGTCCAGTGTTACACACAGCTTTATGAGGGAATGCTAGAATAGGCAGTTATGATGTTTCCAAGGTATTGAAATCTAAAACCTTCAAGGAGGTAATGGGTTTTGTTGACCCATGCTTGGATTTAACTGATCCTGTGCCAAGAAATATAGGTTTTTCCCATCGGTTTGAGCTCATCTATCACTCTGCTGTGGGAGTTTTTGTATTATGCGAGCTTTTGTTTCACCAACAACCGATTTTGTTCATAGTTGCGATTGTTTTGCTTCAGCAGCACCACCACCCAAGAGGAAGTGAACGGCTGTATCAAGGCTGAACAGACTTCCTGTGCTTGTTGTCTTGGGAGGACCTCACAGGGGCAGCTAAGAAAGCAGACAGTTTCATTTAGTTCCAGTCAGCGTGCAGACATGGAGCTCTGGATGGGATTATATCTTGTGAGCTTCCTTAACATGGCACATTGTTTGCTCGAATCGTCCTACACTGTTCATTTGAACATACTCTCATTCGAAAATGCTCAGAATTACTGCAAACCTGGAAGTTTCCTGACCAACATTCCAAATAAGAAGGACATGGACAAGATTCTGAAAACAATCTGGGATATGAATATCAAAAACACCACATCGTTTTGGATTGGACTAAAAAAGGATAAAGGCATTTGTTTCGAACAGCGTTTGCCTCTTAAAGGATTCTCCTGGACGGCGGACAAAAGCACTCAATCTGACGTTAAAACCTGGAAAACCGAACCTGAGGATACTTGCACAAATCTCCGCTGTGGACTGCTTGAAGTGGAATACAGTGACTCTGGTGCAAAAAGCAACGGGTTTGATGATACCACCTGCAAAGATGAACTTCCTTTCATTTGCAAACGAAATGTCACGCTGACATGTCCTCATCCAGAAATATTCAGCACACATGATATGATTGAGCCATCAAATGATCCGTACACACGTCAGATTGTTTGCCTTTCTGGTGCCAGGTTCAATCTGACATGCTCCAAAGATCTAGTTTGGACTCTGGTCGGTGGCAAAAACGTGAATATATCGCAACTCTGCCAGGAGTGCCAAAAAGGCTACAGGAGGGACGCATCTGGAAACTGTGTGGATGTAAACGAATGTGAAGAATCCAAACCGTGCAAGCAAGGATGCCGGAACACAGAAGGCTCTTACAAATGTCTATGTTCGTACAATGACGATGGCATTTGTAACGGATCGTCAAAGTCGCCCACCACCAATCTGAAAAACAATGAATATTCAAACATAAACAGGGGCAAATCTGTGCTAACTCAACCAACGTCTCTCCCTGATGATGCCAGAATGAATGAGACAGTTGTTCATACTGACAAGAGTGCTGGAGACATTTCAAATATCATAGTACCTGCGATTATAGCTCTGCTGATTTTCATAGTGCTGCTGGTGATCGTGGCAGCGATCGTGAAAGGCTGCCTGAGGAGGAGATCCATAAAACTGGCCTGGAGGAAGGCCGAGGCTGTGTCTCTGAATGGATCCAGCTCCATGGAGAAGGTGAATGAAAAAGAGGAAACCTAAGTGGGAGAGACTATGCAAATGTAAAAGATAATTCAAAGTGACACATGCAGACTACAGAGGGTGCTTACTCCAAGATATTCCTCTCTCAGAACATTTGGGTGTGAGGTCTGGACTCTGGAGTCACAAGAGTGCTGTGTAATTACTGCCTTTGAATTTGATTTGCCATTTCGTCTCACAGTTGAAATCAGGGTCTTTATTCCGATGTGGATTTGGAAATCCTATCTAGGTCACATCGACGGTAATTAGATTTATGAGAAGCGTACTCTGTATTTGTTTACTCTTTCATCGCTTTTATTTAAATGCACCCAAGCGGAGATGTAAGAACTGTAGAAGGGATTGTGCTAATATTGCAATTGGATGGGTTTTCTAATTATATATTTCTATGTTTCACAACATGAAAGTTCCATACGTGTATTTTTAACTGAAGAGTTAAATAAATAAAGACGGCTGTTTAAGCTGCTGCACGCGGCGGTCGTTTCTTTGAGTACCACACGTAAATGTCTTTATTATCTGACAAATATCGCTGAAATACTTGTTTTCGGGACTGCTTGTAAACAGCAAAAAGGAGAATCTGACTACTGACGCGTGGCTCCGGTGTGAGTTTAGTCAGGTTAGTTATTATTGTGCAGTTCCGTTTGGTGCCGCGAAAGGCGCTGAAATCGCTTACAGCAGCTTTACACTCGCGCTCTGAATTTTGTGTTTACAAGATTCAGGCCTATATGGCAGTCGACTTGAACTACTGATAAGCAATGTGGTTGCAGTATCGCGCAGCAGATGTATTTTTAAGTCATTTAAAATAGATTGTTTGTCCTTTTATTAATTTACAGTAATATATTTTTCAAAAAAATATTAAGTGCACCTTTAATAAAGAAAATCAGGTCAGATTTGATATCTCAACTTCACTATTAGGATTAGGTTTACAATCAAACACATAACATTTAAGGTTTAGTGAACTTTCAGAACCGTCTTTATAATTATTACAACGCTTTCATTGGAAATATAATTGAAATTCAACCTGTGCCAATGCATTTAAAAAAAAAAAAAAAGTGCAGCCTCGAACATTTGCTCTTTTTTTGACAACGTAACACTTTTTTTTTTTTTAAAGAAATGTAACATTAAATGTAAGAAAAAAAAAGTCACTGACTAACATTGACAGGATCATGCTACTCAAAACTTCAATGACTGCTGTGATGTCACATTTGCATACCGCATTGCAATTGGTCTTCTTTCTTGCACATATTTGCATACTTAATATTATGACAACGCAGGGCGGCTCTGATTTCATTTCTGTGCACAGTAGCAAAACATAAAATCCTAAAACTGTAACTGTTTTGTTCCTGCTTTGCAAGCACTGCGTGCAAGCTTCCTTCGGAAAATCTAGTTTTACTACATAATACACTGAGAGTGAATGATTTCCCCAGGTTTTATTCCATTTCAAATTAAACAACTAATATTTGGCTGTGGATATTTCTTTTTTTTTTTTTCTTTTTCTTTTTTTTATCTGTACGTCACATATTTTTCCCATATCGACACACTTTATAATAACTTTCATTAATAAGCCATTCAAAGCATTATATAATGTGCATAAAAGTCCATGCACATTAACTTCTGATTTAGCATTATATAATCTAATAATGGCATTAACGAACGTTATTATGAAGTCTTACCAATACATTTCAACACAAAACACACACTGCAATTACAACAGATAACAAAACAAGTCTTTATGCTGTAATACGGAGTCCTACAGCGTTGTAGTTCTGGATGTGCAGGTGCCATTCCTGTACGTGCTGCCCGATTCCAGATTGTCCGGCTGAAAGTCATCCACACTGTATCCTCGACTCTTCAGAGCCGTGGCGTAGTAATCTATGGGCTC
>JAUZSZ010000079.1:24415645-24428011 GCA_034780575.1 Labeobarbus marequensis | reverse complement strand
GAGATAGGGACTTGCCCGTCTCGCTCCCGCCAGTCAGATCAGCCTGCGAGCCCCACGTGTGCAGCAGCCGCTCTGCCGCAGCAGAAGCAGGGCCAGCACCGTGGGGAACACTCGCAAAGGCTCCCTCCTCAAAGAGAGCCCTCCGGGTGCGGAGCGTACGCAGAGGAAGCCGCTCACAATCAGCTCCGCACCCAGGCAGACCAGGCACAGATCGTGTGTGTCCTCACCCATGATATAACGAGGGCAGGGATGAGCACACGGTCTGAAGCGCGATCTGGAATCGCCCACAGTCTTTGCCTTTGATTTAGGCATCTCTCCCTCCTTTTTTTCTTTTTTTTGGGGACAGACAACACTAAATAAGACTCACAAGACAAAAATCGGACTGACAACACACAGAGCGCTTCGCTAAATGACAGAAAGCTGATGCCCGCTCCGCCGCACGTGCTTATATGCTTCCTGGTTGTGACGTCACCCCACCTGTGACACCTCGCCCTCTATTGGACTGATTTCACGTGATATTCAGAGCATGGTCACGCTGAAAGCATTCCCACAGCGTTCTCAAACGCAGCTCGAGTTCCTGGAAGGGAACTTAAAGGTTTTGTTCACCCAAGAATTAAAATTCTGTCTCAGTACACACACTTATTCCATTCTAAACGTGAAAAAAATTAATCTGAGTAAACGGTTCATTCAGGTATTGTGAACTGGAGAAAGCCAATTCGTCTTATTAAGGGGTCGTTTATGTGACAGTTTTTGACTAATTAAGGAAAATGTTTTATGTTTTGTTTACACAACGTTTACACAACAGTGGTGTTTCGGGGGCCTGAAAATGTGTTTTAAAAACCGTTATCATCTTGTAAATTATGAAAATTTGCCACTTTATGCTGATATATATACCAGTGGTCGAATTGTGTAAAAAAAAAACTATAGAAAAAAATCAGGGGGGATGGTATGGTTGTTACAGTACTGAGTTCTGATTGGCCAATAGCCGTTATTTAGTTCATAAACGACTATAAGTAGAGAATTTTAACATTTCATGTGAATGTTAAGTTTTACGTAATACACAAAATTAATAATCCAAAGGGGGTGGTAAGGGGGGATGGTGGTTTTACAGAGGTGATGCTTTTTGTCATTTTTTTTTTAACAGGGGGATGCCATATCCCCCCGCATCCCCTCTCAATTCGAGCCCTGCATATTACGTGTTCAGTCTATAGGTAAGAGTGCAGGTGTGTTTCATTACAAAGTGGCATCACAAACTATTGGCCTGGCATGCATAATACTGCATTTTTAGTCATTTTCATGGATCTGTTGTCATCTGTACACAAAACTTTTCCATTTTTAGTACATTGTTGTCATGTAAACATACCCTCAGAAGTGTACCATCAGAATGATTCTGAAACTGGTGTTTCAAGGTAATAAATAAATAAATAAATACATACAGTTGCTTTAAATCCTTAAACTAAGCTATCATATGGCTTCAGAAAACTTATATAGTGCGAGAGTCATGCAAACCTCTTCTATTTTGGAACTTGACAACCCTTAGTCCTCACTCACTATTCATTACATACAAAGTGTTCAGAATATTCTTCCAAAAATGACCAAAGAAAATCAGACAGCATTACAAAATGATGTCAGAATTTTATTTTTGGGTGCACTATCTCTTTAAGAAAACAATTCTTTGTTAGCAATAGGAAACCAGCTGGTACTATCAGGCTACAGTGCTTAAACTAGCTGGGTTGTTCTTCCATGTCTATTATTTAGTTTTTTACAGTTTTGGTGTGGAAACCAAGGATATTTTTCCATACAGAATCTCTTGACAGATTTGTTCCCTCATGCAGCCACCAGGACTCTTAAAACACCTGCATGCACAGCTCATCAGCCTTGTTTACTGCACCAGTCAATGTCTCACAATGCAGTTATATGAATGGAGTCAGCAGCACCCAGTGCTGAGATCAGAAAGAATCGCGAGCAGAGATGAATCTGCATTGCATCCTGGGTGATCTTTCCTCAGAGCAGTCACCAGTGTGCCTCCCCTCATGACAGAGTCACATTTTATATCTCTATGCTAATGTGATGAGCCTTCGCTCGGCCAGGCTCATTAATCTCACGGATGAGTCTGCATGCTCTGGGCCTGAGCCACAAGTTAGACCACAGTGTGTGTCCCCTCCCCGCTCTGCTCAGAACCTGCTCCCTGAGGAGTCATGACAGCACACTTCACTCATTCGCTCTTCCTTCAGTGCCGTAAAGATGCAGGGAGAATGCTAAGGCTGCATGGTACTGAACAGTCCTCTGGTACAAAACCTCACAACAAAAGGCATCGTCCTACTCACCTTTATAAGCGACTGATTTGGAACGCTCTATGTTGTTGAGGAATTAGATAACATGGTAACTCAAAATGAAGTTTGATGTTAGCATCTAATTCTGTTAAATATGTTAGCATAAAAATACATAGAAAATTTGAGTAAAATATCATTTTTTATATATAATTTTAATTACTGAATTAAATTGAAGCTTATTTGTATTTTGGCATTTTTAGATGATGGATACAAATAATGTTCAAAAGATTGTGGTCAATAAGATTTGATTTCCTTTTTTAGTCATTATTATTTTTTTTTAAATAAAGGATGCATTAAATTTATCAAAAGTGAATCATTTATAATTTGACACACAAAAAAAGTCTATTTCAAATAAATGCTGTTCTTTTAAATTTGCTATCTATCAAAGAATCCCCCCCAAAATTATCATGGTTTCCAGAAAAATATTAAGCAGCAGAACTGTTTTCAACATCGATAAGAAATATTTCTTGAGCACCAAATCAGAATAATTTCTGAAAGACCTTGACACTGATGAGTGCTGAAAATTCAGCTTTGCAAATTGCAATGTAACATTTATTTTGAATTGTAATAATATTTCACAATATTACTGTTTTATTGTATTTTTTATAAAATAAATGCAGCTTTGGTGAGCATAAGAGACTTCGGTAACGCTTTACAATATGGTTACATTAGTTAATGTTGGTTAATAACTATAGAATTCTATAGTTTTTGCTATTAAATGATATTAACAGATACAACTTCTGTTCTACATATGTTGTGCTTTTGAATGCCTTTTGAAGCTTAAAAGCTTCATATTCATTTGAGGGTTAGTTAAATGTGACATTTAAGCTAACACTTGTTAGATATCATGTTCGTTTTTAGCCACTGATAAGCAGACAAGTGTTTACATGAGAAGTTCACTGAGCACTTTAAATCACTTGTCCAGCACAACGTGACCTTGGAGCACAGACACACTTACAACCAAATGAAAACTATCAGAAGCTCATAATATGACATCTCTTCAATAAATGACAACAGTTGGGTGAGCTGCAATGACTGATTTTTCTTTCATTAGTTCAACACAGCCTGGTTTAGACAAAGATGCTGCATTATGTTTTCTCTTTTTCTCATTATCATGTTTTCTCTCTTTCTTTCTCCCCTCTCTCTCTTCTCCAGGTGGAGTACATGAATAATTCATTTTATAATTCATCCATTTAACCAACTTGATAACATTTCAAATTGAATGAAGAAACCTCAGGGAACAAATACAGGCGCCTTTGTGTGTTTGAAAAAGAAAGTTTCCTCATTTGAGCAGGTGTGAAATTTTTGATGCATTTGATGCAACACCATAGATGTGCTTCTTGGGCTAATAAGGAACTGAAAACTGTTTCTGCAGGAAAGCCTATTATGGAAAAGAAAAGCTTCCCTGTCAAAAATATCTTCATTTGTTGAATAGCTTCGGACTGATGGCATAAATTACTGGAGTACTCTTGAATTATGGTCAGTCCTATGCTTTTTCCGACATGAAATTCAAAATTGAAGTGCGGCTGAGCAAAAATCGCACAGCCTACATTAATGAACATGATGTGTTATAAATGTCTTTACATTCTACATTTGTTAGCTTTAGATGGCTTAAGAGGCATAAATTATGAGTTTTATAACCAGCTGTCCTGAAACAATTAGACAGGTAATAATTTGCGATAATAACCCACTCACTGTAGGCTACATTATTTCTGGCTACTCGCCAAATAAATAAATGCACATGAAATATTGATTTGCGCCACAATCTTGACTTTGTATTAAGTTCTGCTAAGAAAAAAATTGTCTACAATAAGACATCAGCAACGATAAGAGACATCAAGACATCAGCAACAAACAGCAACGATATGTAATTGTTGTTAATGAAGAAATACTAATCAATGCTTAATTATTGAGTAATACTGATTTAGAAGAGTTTATTTCTTCATCTGAAAAGATTTGGATACATTTAGCATTATACATCATTTGCTCATCAAATGCATCAATCGATCCTCTGCAGTGCCGTCAGAATGAGAGTCTAAACAGCTGATAAAAGCACCACAATAGTACTCCACATGACTCCAGTCCATCAATTACCATCTTGTGTAGTGAAAAACTGCTTCTTTGCAAGAAATAAATCTGTCATTAAGGTATTTTGAACTTCAGACTGTTGTTTCCAGCTAAAATACACATCATCTATTTATAATATTTGGTTTCTCAGTGTAAAAGTTGCCTTGTCTGATTTAGGAGAAAAATATGTACAGATCAAGTTTACAATTGAAAACGGTTCAAAACAGTACTAAACACATATATTAGCAGATTTTGATGTGAGAAGACAACAGTGGATGGACTTTTTCGCTGGAGGAAGCATTATTATGGATAATGGAGTCATATTTTGGCCAGAAGTGATGGTTTAAAGTTAATGTCTTACTGATGTATTTGTTTCTTACAAACATGTCGCTTTTAACGTCACAAGATGTCAATTGATAAACTGGAGTCTTGTGGATTATCGTGATGTTTTTATCAGCTTTTTGTCTCATTCTGACGGTACCCATTCACTGGTGAGAAAGTCATATAATGCTAAATTTCTCCAAATCCATTCCGATGAAGAGACAAACTCATCTATATTCTGGAGGGCCTGTAGGTGAGTAAATTTTCAGCAGATGTTCATTTTTGGGTGAACTACTCCAATTCCTTCTCTGAGGTTATTTTTATAACAAACAAATATTTGACAAAATTTGAGACCATTTGCATTTGAATACAACAAGAGAGTGCGAGTCTGTTATGTGATATAGGTGACATGAAGGTATTGCGTAAAGTTGATATGTCTTGAACGATGGTGAGCATAAGTTCAACCTCTTGATGCTGTGAGTGAACAATCAACATCAAATATTCCAAAGAGCCACGGAATAAAGCTAAAAAACAATAAATCTCTTAAAGTAAACAGTTCTCTTCTCCTAGGCGAATGTGTATGCCATGCAGAAACTGACTGACTTTGCAGTTTCTGGTTTCTTTTAATAAGTTTGCAATCTTTGTCGAATGGGTGAATGGGTACAGGTAGCCATATGAGATGATTCAGGGCTTACATCAGAATTTCTTACAATGTACACTCACACAGGCCTCAGTTTCAGACCAGATCATGTGTCTAGCCTGGCATGGCTCTCTTTTTTTTCTGCAGGGAGTAGAGCTCCGTTTTCTTTTATGCCAATCCTGGCCGTCTGAGGTAAGCAATACTCACACAATCTGCTGAAACACCCCCTTATCTATGTAGGTCCATTAATATTACACATTCAGCAACATTGTAGGCACAAAAAATAGCTGCATACAGTAACTATGACTGTACACTCATTTTCTCTCTCACTTTTACAGGTCTTAAAAATGGCTCTTATATTTTGCTGTCACAGTAAGTGTCAAAACAAGGAATAAATAACTCCCACATGCATCCGTTAAAGTTGTGCACATCATTAATTTAGCCAAGGCAGTTGAGTAAATCTAAACACAGGAGGTAACAGGGACAGTTGAAGATGAAAAACACGAAGAAAAAAACCCCATACTTTGCCCATACTATGTATTTTTGGATCTGAGATTATTTTTGAAACAGCCTGAATAAAAAAAGATAACCATTGGCTGCGTTGCCATCTCATGCCCTAAAACATGTATTTGTATTTGTGTACAACAAACACAAAAATGTAGTATATCTCTTAAGGTCAGAGTTGCCATGTAGGATTAGGATTAAAATTGCATTCAGAGCAATGATAATCCATGATTGTTGTCAGCTAGACTCAGGCCTGATATTATATACAGCAGATATTTCCTGGTGATGTTTTCTTATGTGAATTGTAGCAGTGAATGCTATCATGTGTTATGAATTGAGTGACTAGTTATGTTTAGGTTTGATTTTTGTGTGTTTCTCAAAAAAAAAAAAAAAAAAATCTGTCAATTCTGTCCATGAAGTTTATTTTTTAGTAATTAATTTGAGATTGGACCTTACCTAAATCCTCAATTATGAGCTCTGCTCTGGAGAAAAATAACAATCACAACAACAGCATTCCGATGTGCTGCAGTAGAAGGACAGAGTGATGCCAGAGGTCAGAGGTGCTCTAGTAAGCAAGTCTCAGGCCATAATCAAAAGCAGCCCTGTGTGTATAAAAGAGAGATAGATAGGGTCTTTACCTTTTAGTTCAACTGTGCACAAATTGAAAACAGTTGCGGGAAGGTATCACAGTAAAAGTTGCTTTCTTCCATAACAGAGACCATTCATAACACAAGAACAGAGATAGTTGAGGCAAACCAATGCTCCCATCAATATTGCACACTGCAGCTGGGGTTGCCAATTTCAGGCGAAGGAAATTAGATTTTGAGTTTCTTTTTAGGAAAGTACGGGGCACTCTCCATTTCTTTATACAACACATGCCATTTGAGATTATAAAGTGATGCTTCATCCAACAATGAAAATGTTGTTATTGTTTTCTCTCCCTCAAAATTTCTGTAGTGTGTTTTGGTTCTATAAAATGAAAATCAATGGGCTCCAAAGTTGTTATTGTTAGCTGGATCCCAGCATTTTTATGCATATTTTGTGTTGTGCAGAAGAAGAAAAAAAATGCATGCGTGAAGGTGAGTAACTGATGATAAAATATTGTTCATTTTTGTGTGAACTATCCCTTTAAGTGTGTATGTTAAAACAAAGTCACAGTTTGACTGTTAAGTGCTGAAGATGCAGTCACTTTTTGGCTTCCTGGCATATGATTTTGTTGTATCTTTCACATACCAAAGCACACATATCACTTTAAACAACTAAGGTCATTTTTAAAGCCACATAATTTTGTCTGTACATAAATATTTATGGATGAACAAGCACAATTAAATTACAAAGTTTTTTAGATACTTTAATTAACATAGTGTCACATCCAGTGGATAAAGAAACTGATTAGTTAGTGTGTGTGTGATCCTCAGTCATTTATGATTCCTTATTTATCTCTGTAACCATTTACAAAGTTGGCAAGTGTGTGATGCCTAGCATTTTAAAATCAGTTCCGATTTTAAAAGTTGTCTAATGTATTCTCTTTACATGTAAACAATTCTTAATGCTTCTATGTGTGGTTAATGTCATGGAAGGCTTTTGGAAATCTTTTGCATATTATCGATTGCATATTATACAGGACAGCTGGCAACTCTAGTCTCCCAGTTTGCACTACTATACATTAACTAGCTAAACTTCATTCAACCAATGCATACATGAAGCATCTACTATGCACTGAATCTGCTACAACAGTGGAGAAATGTACTTAATGGAGTCCACCATGTGAAAACTGGAGTTGTTGTATCTGCAGAAGAGAACCAGAGGGCAGGACACACTTTACAATTCATCTCAGTGAAGCTCCTCAGCGACAAATGATCAGCCACAATGCAGCTTTTCCATAGCTTCATTATGCAGTGGGTCCCCAGGCGCAATAATCATGATATCAAATGACAGGCTTTCTTCGGGCCGCCGCTGTAGTTGTAAATAAAAATATGTTAATTTGGCTTGCGGTATTTAAGCAAACAAGTTGCAAACATCATTTGTTTGAGTTAATTTGTACGAGATCAGGGTGTTCTGAGCAGAGAGATATGAGCCAGGGAAATGACTATGTTAGTGAATTAGCTAAGTAATGATAATCATTAGTTTTATAGTTTTAGAAGAATTATGTTTGCATGGATGTCAGTGAGTTTACTCATATAATGACAAAATAGAATTAATGTCAAGTAAACTGTTTGCATAATACCAGTATTAGAATTTACAGAATTCAACAGTACAATTAGTTTTGCCTGTTTCTCTGAACAAATTTATTGAAATATAATACATGCAATTACCCACAAAAATCTAAATAATAATAAAAATAATAAAATCTATTATAAGAGGCATGGTACTCTTGCACATTCATGAGTCAAAATGAAAAGTCCATGGCAATGCAAAACTACAGATCTCTGTATACAATTGAGCACAGCTCTCAATACTGCCCACTAGCTGTGGTGGTGGAGTGCAGTCTGAGTTCTTGCTAAACGTTTCTGTTGTTAATTTTATGTTTCACTGTTTCTTCAAGTTAAAAGTGGTCTCTCATTCTTTACACAAAATCTTCTTTTTAAAATGAATTATGATTTTTATCTTATCAGAGATGAATATATACATAAAAACATTGCTTTACACTTTACTGCTCAATGCCAAATTGTCATTTTATCTTTCAAGGCAAGTTTATCTTTCAAAGTGTATATTATCACACCATTTAATCTGTTACATAATTTCATTTTCCAGCCAGCACTATAAAGCATTTTGAGTGGCTATACACAGCAGTAGTCATATAAAGCATTTGAAAATCTATTGTCTATTTGACATTGTATCCTCATGTCTGTTTATCATTTGTACGATTGTTGTGCTTTTTTATGTCGTAAGTAGACATAAACAGTTTATTTATTATTTTGTTATTGCTTATTTGCTTTCCATTAATGAAAAATAAATTATACAGTTTTGTTTGTTATTTTTATTTAATATTTATACTCTGTATACTAACATGCTGTTTATTAAATCAAAGTCTCATCGGGTTTGTGTGTTGTTAAACATTAGTTATCAAAACCTCAACAAATGCACAAATCATTGCATGAAGAGTTAAAACAGATAACTCCATTTTTATTTATTTTTATAAATCGTGTTTTTTCAAGCTGCAGTTGGGCTGTTTTGATTAAGTAATGATAACTCAAAAAATACAGGTAACTTACAAAATTAAAGTTCATTAAAACTATGCTTTTTATATATTAAAAGTTTATTTTTTTTGGCATAAGCAGATAACATTTCATGTTTCAGAGTTGAACACAAACACTCGTTTAATCTTTGTAATCTCCTCAGCTGACAATGTAGACGCTTGACAAGCTTTGTCGTTGTGATTACGCACAATACAGCGAGCTTTTCCCTCTCCACTGTAACGTGCTCCTTTAGCAAGGTTCCGTGAAAAAGTTTCAGCTTTTATTTTCCTTTTATCCCCCCAAGAAGATATCACAAGTTTATCAAGTTTGTCGAAATGATCCATCCTCATCATTTTTAGTCAGCTTTGTTGAAACTCCTTTGATGAAACGTCTTTTCGAAGTGACTAGCAGCCTCATCACTTGAAATGAATACTGCATGCTGATTCGCTAAACAGGACTTATCGGGTTCTGCTCACAAACAACAAGGGCGCTTGTCGTTTCTGCTGTAAAACATGAACTTGCGATGCCTTTAACAGTGGTGCTATGGTGACAGGTGACAGCCACATGCTATAGGCTATGTGGAGAAGGCTGCACGGCAGTGAGTTCTTTTTTTAAACGTGGCGTTTATTGGTTTTTGCAAATGATTCGAGTCATTTCAAAATTCATTTCTAATTGGACATGAGTCATGACTAAAAGTGGTAATAGTGAGAAGTGTGGGAGATGTTTACTTTGTAATTAGTTTGAGGCATTCAGGCAGATTCATGATGCACCTGTTTGAAGTTTTGTTTTTATTATTTTATTTTTATTGTCTATTTCTATTTCTATCTATCTATCTATCTATCTATCTATCTATCTATCTATCTATCTATCTATCTATCTATCTATCTATGTTTTAATTAATTAATTAATTTATTTTTTTTTTTGAGGAGGCACTGGCTGCTTTGCTTCCTGGGAAAAAAATGCCGCTGAGTTTCGAGAACCATCATAATGCAAAAGGAGTCGCGGGCGTTCACTAGAAACAAAACATTGTGCTCGTTTGTGTTTGAGAGAGTGGAGCGCGCGCTTGTTGGGAAAGTGGGTGTCGTTGTGCACGTTGCTGGAGGAGCTTCAGAGCGATGTGTCGAGGACTTTAAACACACTGTGTCATACAGTGGTGGAAGGAGGGAGATCGCGCCGTACTGGATCGTATACTGCAACACTTCTGATGCAATGAGTCCGACCGTTTCCATCCTGATCCTATGTGTCTGACGATTCACTTTCCGCGCGCGATGCTCTGACTGCCGTGTGTTTATATATGGAGACACCCTAAAAAAACAGTCAACCGGGAAATGGTAACACATGAACCTCCTCACTGGAAGGAACATGGTTGAGAGGAGCAGTAAATTTCTGTTCATCGTTGTCGGCTCGGTTCTGTTCATGCTGATTTTGTATCAGTACGTGGCTCCGGGGATGATGAACTTCGGCTCTCCGCACGGGTACATGCTGGAAGACGATGCGGATCTCTTCCCGACTCCTGATCCACATTACGTGAAGAAATACTATTTCCCCATCAGGGATCTAGAGCGGACTGTGGATTTTGAAATCAAAGGGGATGATGTGATCGTGTTCCTCCACATCCAGAAGACCGGCGGCACCACGTTCGGGAGGCACCTGGTCCAGAATGTCAGGCTGGAGGTTCCGTGCGACTGTAGACCGGGACAGAAGAAGTGTACCTGTTACCGACCCAATAGGAAAGAGACCTGGCTCTTCTCTCGGTTCTCCACCGGTTGGAGTTGTGGCTTACACGCGGACTGGACCGAACTGACCAACTGCGTACCGGGGGTTTTGAACAAAAAGGAGAACAGGATGAAAAACCAAAGGTGATGCTTGGGTAGAATTGTTTTGTCTGAAGTGTTGGCTGTGTCTCAAAACCCCGTGAGCTCTCTACCAAAAAATGTTTGGGGCATCATAGGCGTGTGCAGCCACAAAATTCTGTCTCAAAGGGATTTGAGGCACAGCCAGTGTGTGGAAGAACTTTAGCGAGTTACAGAATAACCCTTGCTCTCATCTGCGGTATAGAAGACTATACAGTATTATGTATAAACTGATGTATGTCACTGGTTACATTGGCTTTTATACTAGGCTTGGGTTAACCTCTTTTTAAACGCCAGGTAAAGGCCGGTTTTAACCCTGGGTTAAGCAACGTTTCGCGTTCTAAAGAAGCTTAGTGCTGCTTTTAACCCTAGATTAACCCTGACATGCGATGCTACAACGTAAACAATGACTGTTCTGCAACAGACAACCAATCATAAACTCCTCTAGTGCTTACCTCATTAATTATTCACTGCACTTCCATACTAAACTTTCAAGCGCTGTTTAAGCGCTTTAAGTGAAAGGGTTAAAATGCCGAACAGTGACGGTGGCGCGACTACTGAAAAAGTATCATGTTTTAGCAGACATTACACAAGCAAAGTGGATCTACTTGATGACATTTGAACGGTGGGCAAGCGGTTTTTAAAACAGGTCGCATGTTTTTCCCAACTCAAACCAGTGTTGACATCATACATATGCAAATAAGAGCCTTAAACCAAAGTTTGTAAATGTACAGTGTGAGATATCGGAAACCTGACCACTCAGGGTAAAGTATGAACATGTGAAACATGAAACAAGGTAACCCAGGATTAAATTTACTTGGGGTTAACAGTGACAGAGTTGACAATTTCAAGTGTGAAAAGCTCAATGATGTTGAGCTGGATTTCGGTGGTTATATGAAACTGGATGGCAACCTTTCAAAAAATAAGCATGGAAACCGTAGTATACCATAGTATTTTACTAAATGTAAAAATTCAGTAAAGAAACTGCTACTGTAGCTAACTTAATTTAAACAGTATAAGAAGCATTAGAAATCTTTGTGTTTTCGTTTTTAGTACTATATTGGCTCATACCTAGTGACAAATGTAATGCAATTTGGACAAAACTATGTTTATCATGTTAAAGTTGTGTAAGGTAAACCTCTCATGGCGCCTGTTCTATTTCAGGTTGAAAACAGAACTTGCTGTGTTAGATGTTTGTGTCATTTTCGATTTCTGCATGTTTGTGTTTTCTCCAGTGATGGAGGTGGAAAATTACTGTTGTGAAACAGCCCCTTGTAAACACTGTAGTGAACACTGGCTGCCAGGATGGTGGTTACAGGACTCACCACATCAGGACACTCCATAGCAGTCATGTCAGGAATAACCGGCCACTGGTAGTCAGTATCGTCTTGTTGTATTTTGGTTAAGAAATGTCAATTTGACTTAATTACCTTTCCCGGATGGATGTGGTGGTCTCATAAAAGCATTTA
>JAUZSZ010000079.1:24404873-24415545 GCA_034780575.1 Labeobarbus marequensis | reverse complement strand
ACCGGGGGTTTTGAACAAAAAGGAGAACAGGATGAAAAACCAAAGGTGATGCTTGTGCAGAATTGTTTTGTCAGAAGTGTTGGCTGTGTCTCAAAACCCCGTGAGCTCTCTACCAAAAACCTTTGGGGCATCATAGGCGTGTGCAGCCACAAAATACTGTCTCAAAGGGATTTGAGGCACAGCCAGCGCGTTGAAGAACTTTAGCGAGTAGAGAATAACACTTGCCCTCATCTGCGGAATAGAAGACTATACAGTGATAATTATGCATAAATTCACTAGTTATATTGACTTTTCATACTACAATTGGGTTAACCTCTTTTAAAACTTTGGGTAAAGGCCAGTTTTAACCCTGGGTTAAGCAACGTTTCAGATCGTAGTACTGCTTTTAACCCTAGGTTAACCCTGACATGCGATGCTACAACGTAAACAACGAGTGTTGTCATTAAATATTCATGCACTTACGTAGGTTACGTATGTCGCGTAAACTTTCAAGTCTTAAGAGAAAGGGTTAAAATGCCAAACAGTGACTGTGGCGCGACTACTGAAAAAGTATCATATGTTTTAGCCGACTTTAGACAAGCGCAGTGGATGAACGGTGGGCAAGCGGTTTTTAAAACAGGTCGCGTGCTGTTTTCCCACCTCAAACCAGTGTCATTGACATCATACATATGCAAAGAGCGTTAAACCAATGGTTGTAAATGCACCTGACCACTTCAGGGTATCGTATAAACAATATGAAACATGAAACAAGGTAACCCAGGATTAAGTTTACTTGGGGTTAAAATTCACAAAGGGTGAAAAGCCCAATGATGTCGAGTCTAGTTGGATTTTTGTGGTTCCGTGAAACCGGACGGCAACCTTTCAAAAAATGAACATGGAAACCACAGTAGGCCTATAAAATAGTATTTTACTACATCTTAAAATTCAGAAAAGAAACTGTTACTTGAGCTAACTTCATTCAAACAGAGTAAGAAAGCATTAGAAAGTACTATATTGGCTCACATCTAGTGACAAATGTAATGCATTTTGGAGAAAACTATGTTTACCATGTTAAAGTTTTGTAAGGTAAAGCTCTCGTGGTGCCTGTCCTTCGATTTCAGGTGGAAAACAGAACTTGCTGTGTTAGATGTTTGTGTCATTCGATTTAGCATGTTTGTGTTTTCTCCAGTGATGGAGGTGGAAAATTAGTGTGTTGTAAAACAGCCCCTTGTAAACACTGTAGTGAACACTGGCTGCCAGGATAGTGGTTAGAGGACTCACCACATCAGGACACTCCATAGCAGTCATGTCAGGAATAACCGGCCACTGGTAGTCAGTGTCCTCTTGTTGTATTGTGGTTAAGAAGTGGCTTAATAACCTTTCCCGAATGGATATATGGTGGTCTCATAAAAGCATTTAGATCCACAGCTAGTAGGCATTGGAGTAGGTTACTGTTTGCAAAGTGTATTACGCTTACTTTTGCGATGATGTGAAATCCATCTCAGAGCCATGTACGTAGACTGTTTTAGTTTTTAATAGGATTTTGTGGATTAAATTATCTAAACTCTGCAAAGTCAGATACATCAGATCAGATTTAGCAAATAATCACCAGCCCGACTCCTCTTCCTGAAAGAACAAGGTCGAGATCCAACATTCCCTCGAGTGTAAAACATCCCTCGTATCACAGCGATGGCATTACTCTTGTTGCTTTTGGCGACCTTAGGAATGCAGCACTGATATGGATGTACATTCCTCTCCTTGATTAATCTCTCCTGTGATAAAGGCAGACAGACCACACCAGTGCTATTCTCCCCTAATTCATCACGCATGTGTACATGTTAGTTTTTATCTGTGAAATTAGCACAGGGTCAGCGGTAAAAGAGGTGAGAGGAGTTTTGTCATTTCGCATTTTTAATATCTGCATTATTCTGATAATTAGTTGGGAAATACTGTGCATAGATAATTCGGATTTGATATGCTGCTTTGTTGCACAGATCAAGCGCTCTTTTTACATTAGTTACAGTGATTTCAAAGAGCCAAAGCAGGGTGAATTGAAACTTTGATCATTGTTATGTCTTGAAGCTGTAGGGAGAGTTTTTTGATCTGCTTTAGGAAAATTAAAAGGATGAATAACATTTTTTTAAAAAAGCAGTTGAGCTGTGATGGTGGTCACATAGTAGGCTGAGAAAAGCACCACTGTTTATGACCCATGAAATCTCTTGTGGAGATTTTGAGCTGCTGAGGACTGCTGGGCTGTGTTTTTAGACTTTGTTTTTAATGCAACCAAATAATGTGAACTATCATATTCTCTGCTTGTATATCTGGCCTACAAGTTAAAAAAAAAACTTTGTTAGTTGCCAGATTACCAGACTGCTCGTTATAGATTGTTGTTCATAATAACAGTTGGATGTGCGCTCATTTTAATGGTAATTTTGTGCTTTGTTATTGTCAGAAGATCAGCAAGTATGTGGAACTTCTTAATTTACATTTTTGTGAGTAATTCATTAAAAAGAACTGTTCAAAAGGGTAATTTGTTTGTGAATCACACTTTGTTGATTGGTTGCATCTGCTATCATTTTATTTGCAGGCTGAAGCTCTAATTATTATAGGTGTTGTCATGATGTTGACAATTAGTTTGAAAGTTTACTTGTCACATTTCGAATGGCGGTGACATGCTTTTTTAGTGTTAGACCAATACATTGCCAAGGCTGCTATATATTGGAAGTTATTTGGAATTCTTAATTTACTGGATTGACTGTTCAGTTTTTTTAAGTTTGGCTGATGGTCTTTAAAGGGTTACTCCACCCCAAAATTAAAATTTTGTCATTAATCACTTACCCCCATGTCTTCCAAACCTGTAAAAGCTTTGTTTGTCTTCGGAACACAATTTAAGATACTTTGGATGAAAACGGGGAGGCTTGTGACTGTCCTATTGACTGCCAAGTAAATAACACTGTCAAGGCCCAGAAAAGTATGAAAGACGTCGTCAAAATAGTCCATCTGCCATCAGTGGTTCAATCTGAATTTTATGAAATGACAAGAACACTTTTTCAGCATATGCTGAAACATCCAATAAAATCTTAAATTGTGTTCAGAAGACGAACAAAGCTTTTACGGGTTTGTAGTGGCATGGGGGTAAGTGATTAATAACAAAATTTTCATTTTGTGGTGGAGTAACCCTTTAAATTAAATGGTGTGACATCATATATTATATCAGCTTTATATCAGCCATCCTGCTCTCTAAAATTTCAGTACTGGCCATCAAAAAAAATCCATGTTGGTTGACCACTACTTATTTTTTTTCTGAACGATTTTAAGATGTGTACTTCACCCCTACCCTCTTCAATCTTAACTGCTTATTCGTGAGATTAGGTGCACTTTGGGCAGTCACAGCACAGAGTTTAACACCTGCTGTCAGTCGAGTGAGTTTCAGTTCATGGAAGCCAGTGCCATTCCCACCAACAGGCAGGAAGCCATCTGACAGCTGTGCCAATCTGCATGCTTGTTAGACATGTTTAACGGGCTTGTTTACATTTAAATCTCTCTTGGCTCCTGAGACTTTGGAAGCGATGCCCGTTCTCCTCTTCGTGGCCATTAACGTGGTGAAGGACAAGCTTTTAATTACACATAGGCCTTATTCGGATTGTTGGGATTTCTAGAGTCACATTTTCCAAATTGCATTCACGCCGTGCCGCTCCCCCGGGGACCTGGCGGACGTGAGAGCGATGGGGGCATTTTAATTGCTTAACGAGATGTGTATCATCACATTCTCACTGAGGCACCGGTTTCAGTCAGGAAGCCATCTGGTGAGTGGTGTGTTGCTCTCAGGCATGAAGCACAGGGGTTTCTGATAGACCAGTGAATGGAGACCAGAGGAGAGTGACGTCTCGCGTGGGTGTGAGGTGTGAGAATGTTTCCCACAGCGAGTGTGTGTGCAGTCAGCCACCAGGGGTTGTGTTTTACCAACCCCCCCCCACCCACCCACCCCAATGGTGGACTACCAGTCTTTCGCCCCACTGCTTTTGACAGGATGTAATCTGTTTAATGAAGGGCTGAATTTAATGCGTCTGCTCTTTGACCGTTATGCTCAGTAAGAGTAGGTGAAAGGGGGCTGCTGTCTGTTTGACGCCCCTTAAAGAAAATTAATAATTTCCTTGCCCTTATGTTGCTCCGAACTAGATATGCAATGATACTGTTAGATAAATAGCTGATAATGATTTTTATGTTATGACTGACAGCTGATATTAAAATTCTATTTTGTTTAATTGAACAATTAAGCACTTAAATTACCTTAAATGCCAAAAGTGAATTTAGGAATCATTAAGCAACATTATAATGCACAGTATGAAAAATTTATATTCATTTTGAGATTTGCTTAAGATTACATTTATCAGTATAATGAAGTAAAAAAAAAAACACATTTGCAAATATAATGCACATTCTTACTTAAAATGTATGTTTCCAAAAAAATGACTTCAAGTTTTGAAAAAAAAATCTGGCTTTCTTTTTTTATACAATAAAGTTGAAGGTGACTACTGGCTGTCAGGCTCCAAGTTTTCTATTGGACTCTTCTGCTACTTTGTGAGGAAATGACTGAAATTTAGCAATTCTGTCGCTTTCATAACAGAATTCTCATTTATAGTTGAATTGTCTCTTTAAGTAATCTATTTGCCGTGATTTCTCATTTGTAGCCGTCATAGATGAAGATAGAATCCCAGTTGGGGGCAGCATGGTTAGGAGGCCTGGCGCAGTGATCAAGCAGACACATTTAACTTGAAATGACAAGGTGCTGATGGGGTACCAGACCACGTTGTCATGTTCCTGTTATCCTAGACATTTATTGTGATTATTTAGGGAGGAAATGAAATTGTACCTTATATTGGCATGCAATTGTGAGCTGCAAAGAGTAATTTGCACATTATCATATTAGGCCTCTATGAGCTTGTATTCAAGATCATGGAGGGAGAAAGATCTGTCGTCTAGCCTAATTATTAAAAAAAATAGATGAAATAGATTTCTCAAACCACACTGAAAATCCAATAAAAAAAAAAAAAAAGAAAATATCAGAAAAATGGTGTTATGACAACTTTTTAAAAAAATCAGATGTTATAGCATTAATCGAATATGAAATTAAAATGGAAAGTTGTCATCATTTATTTTCTAACTGTTCCTAATTTTTTTGGCTCAGCTTTTCATTTAATCTGTCATGTTGGCAGTATAAATGTATTAAATAAGATAAATGCTAAAAAGAAGCATGTTGGTTAGTGGCCTCCGACTTTTGGGCCTCACTGTATGTGTATCTATAAATATGTATTCTCCTGGGAAATTGCTTGTGTGTGTTTGTGTGCATGTGTGTGAGCGATGAGAGAGGGTTCTGGGCCGTGTGCACCTACTGTCACTTTTTTCCCATGTCCTGTCTATTTAAAGATATTGCAGCAGATTTTGAGTCCCAGTCATGGAAGTCATTTTCATGGAAGATTTACTGTAAATTCTAAAATCGCAGGCCCTACTAATGGACAACTGGCTTCTGTATTGTGAATAACAATATTTGGTGTACAGGACACCCCCACAGACTCCCATCATGGTGTCATAGAACAATTAAATTCTGTTTAGTCTATGTTATTTAGACCTTTGCTAAGTCAGTTGTTTTCCTGTGATGATAAGCAAAGATTTTAGAGCTCCAGTTTCTTTAAAATGTCTTCAAAACCTCATGCCTTCAGTCTGGATCACTGTAGATTTTTGCACCTCAAGTCACTATAAGTGGACGGGTCATCATCAGATTCACTGTCTGTACATGTAGGTTAAAAGTTGTAGGTGGGCTAAAATTTGAAAGGGGTGGTGAAGACATGAAATAATTTGAGCAGTAGGAAGAATTGAGCATGTCAACGCTTGAATCTGACCATTTTCCTAATTTAATTAAAGGAATAGTTCACCAAAAAAACGGAAGAGTTGCTGATTATTTAGTCACCCTCAGACCATCCAAGATGTGGATGAGTTTGTTTCTTCATCGATTTGGAGAAATTTAGAATTACATCACTTGTTCACCAGTGGATCCTCTGCAGTGAATGGGTGCCGTCAGAATGAGAGCTGATAAAAGGATCACAATAACCCACAAGTAGCTTTTGTTTTTGCATGTAAACAGTGCTTGATATTTGCATATTTCTCTCCTGACTTTTTCACTGGAGGACGCAATATTATATATAAAAGTGTCATATTTAAATATACATTTTCTTGCTAATTTTCATTTTCAGGTGAACTATTCTTTTAAAAAATACCTTGCACAAATGCACAGTGCTGGGATGCGTATGATTACATACCATTTATGTCATACGAATGTGCAAATGTTTAGTTACATCTCATGTCTTATAAACTGCTCAATAGATGAGACAATCAGCTTTCTTTTTAGATAAGTCGTCAAGGCAGAAGTGACAATACTACTTGCAGTAGCTCCGGAGATGAAATTGCAATGGCTTTTTAAAAGTTTTGTTTGTAAATGAATATGTGAATCAGACTGCAATGTTAAACGTTCATATAAAAACAGATTTCAGAATCTGAAATCAGATTGTATTTATTCTGACTGATGAAAATTAGTGCATGTAAACACACCTTGTGTGGTTCAGTCAACGCCATGTTTTCTCGAGGTACTTTAGAGTTCTGGTGGTTAATATGGCACATAATAGATGATAGTGAGACAAATGTGTGGAGCACAAAGCACCATTGGTGTAAAGAAATTAGCAGAAGTTCTCAAGTAGTGCTTGATATTGGATGCAGATGTTCTTCACTACAGTCAATTCTTGAAGATGTTGTTCTCCGTATTTGGCAACGAGGACTAGAGAGCCTCATTCCGACTGTTATAGGTCTAGCCCTTTGCTTAAGAATGTATGCATATTGGTTTGCTGGTCCACAAATTATAGTCTGATGTGGTTAGCGGTTGTGTGATCTTTGTGGTTTGGAGGTCAGTAGCTCAGAGCTTATAAAATCCTCCAGCTCTCCGTGTGAACCCAGATTCTGGCTCTGGGAGCGTGAGCCAGATGGCTTGGCGGTCGCCAGATCTGCTTGGAGCAGAAAGCGGAGGTTCTGACAGGCCAGTTTTTCCTGGGCCGGTAAGAAAAAGAGCTTGGAGGCAGGCCTGATAGCAGCAGCCTGACCTCGATGTGTTAATCCCATCAGATCAGTGTGGATTAAATACAGGCTGCTCAAAGCCTGTTATGTGGTAATGCGGAATCTGTGCCCGCCCACCGTGAAATCAAGAGACCCTTGCTTTCGGACGAAGGGCTCTAAGAACGTTTGATTTCTATGATTGTGTGAATAATTCATCTTCAAGTTGTATTCACAATGAGATATTCTAGGTCTAGGGATTGAGACACAATGGTTGACTAATTGTCCTACAGTTGACTAGACTACTAGTGAAGTTGACTATAATTTTCTTTAATTTGAAATATTTTTAGCGTAAATAAAAATGCTGTTTAAGTGTGCACCATAAAATCTTCTCAGAAACGTTGAGCCTTTAAATTCATCTGCTTGAAAGCGCTGTCAAAACAGCCACGCATATTTAGATGTCTTTACGACGTCACCTCTCATACTGTTTTTTTTAAACCTCCCAAAATGTGTTGAGTTTTTAAGATGCCATATCAAGTTAAAAAATAATCCAAGTTGAGCGTAATCTCACATGTAAATATGCCACTGGCTGGAAGTCCTGTTCACATTAACTTGTTTTGTGTTAATGCATTAAATAATAGCTCTACCATTTACATTTAATACAGTAAAGTATTAAAATGGCATTTCTTTGTGATACAAAGTTGAGGTCAGTAATCTGGGGAAATATATTAGGGCTGTCAGTTTAACGTATTAACTTAATTAACTAGGCCTAGTTCTGAAAAAAATAACACGATTAAACTATTTTAACGCAGTTAACGCACTGGCCCCGCCCCCAGACCTGTACGTCATACAGTTGACTGTTAACAAACATGATAGAGAGTAACAACTCCATAAATGCAGTTATGCCCTGTAATTCAAGATATTGGGGCAAAAAAATGCCCCTATATGAGTTGCAAGAATATTGTGAGAGCAATATGATACGAGTGCTGTTTTGCCACGAATATCACAAGTTTAAATGTGATTTTATACAACAGTTTATCTAAAATGCCATGTCTAAAAATAATCCAAGTTTAAAGAACGTCACAAGATGCATTCTGTTCCACATCAGTGTGCTTTGTCTAGCTATTTTTGTACGACTCATGTAAATACCCACTAATAAAGGTCTAATTCGTGACCGGTGAATTTGAAACCAGCCTAATTATACTAGGATTCCTTAAGATGATTTTGTCTGGTCAGTTAGGCAACCCAGCGACTGAAAATATGCAACTTTGCACGTCCCTTGTAAGGGCATCATAGCCAAGAATGCCTTTTGCTTCATTTCTATTATAGGATGAAAGGCCGTTTTCATATCACTGGCACTGACTACTGAAAAGCTTCTTGTTTACCTCGTTCTTTGCTGATTATCTTGGCCCATTTCTGCTTGTTGTCTGTGGAGGTTCGGTAATTGCTCTTCAGCGTTCAATAGTGTTTCTGTTAGATAAGCTGTTTTTTTTCGTCTTTTTTCAAAGAAAGTCTTACGCTAAGAGGTGCTATCACTCACATTTCAGAGAGAGTGTTTTTGTCATCTGACATCTCAACTGTGTGAAGACAAAGCGCTAACAGAGATTGTAAGTGTGTGTGAAGTGATCTAGGGCAGTTCAAGGGAAGGTCGTGACGGGCTGCCAGTGTTTTAGGATCAGCATACTAAATTAGGTGAGGACGCTGAGCTCTAGCAAACAAAGTGCTTACCTGAAGAAGCTCAGAATGTTTGTGTACTTTATGAACGTAAGCTTACGTGTGTAAAGATGACATTGGCCTTAAGTTCTCTACTGTTGTTCGCAATAACATCTCTGCGTTTTATGCTGTTAATGCATTATTAGTAGCTTACAGTATGAATATAGTATTTATTTGTGATAACAGGTTGAGGTTAAAGCCTGAAAATTGTTTACCTAATTTGGTGTTACCAGTAAAAATTGCTTGTAAGTCTCTAATTAGTAATGCTGTATTTTTGGAACTGATTGGTCGTTGGCCTCATTGATCTGAGCTTGTGCACCTCGGTTTGAGTGGAAAAAAACCAAACAGTATCTTGGGATAATTTTGGCAATCTTTAAATGTGCATAAGCTCAGATGAGGCCTATATGATCAATCAGTTTCACAAAAAGTACATTTGTGTGTGTGTGTGTGTGTGTGTGTGTGTGACCCTTGATCACAAAACCAGTCTTAAGTAGCACGGGTATATTTGTAGCAGTAGCCAACAATTCATTGTATGGGTCAAAATTATCGAAATTATTAATTTTTCTTTTATGCCAAAAATCATTAGGATATTAAGTAAATAATTTTTTTCCCCCTTTTTAAACTGCTGACTGCTAGAGAATGACACACTTGGTCATTTTTATTTTTACAACTCATAATGTGTTTTTTTTCTTTTTCTCCTGTTGTTCTACCTCACAGCGAGGCCAGTTTCTCAACTTACTTGCAAGTGCCTGGCTGCTGTCTGATAATATGGATCTTGTGGCCCGTGAAGAGAAACGTGCCCTTGAGCTGGACCTAATGTCGGCACTGCATGAATGAGCGCTTCAGTGCCTCCTCTATCTCTAATGGCTTTTTAATAAACAAAGACTTGACCACCCTTCAGCCTGCCCTTTGTGTTTAGCATAAATGAATACATGGAGATGAACACAACTCTGCTGCTAATGCTAGACTGAACATGTGCTTGCTCTGGTCTTTTTTCTTTCTTTCTCTCCTTCTCTTCTGCTGTCGATTTGTATGTGTGCAGTTTTTTTCTTACATCCTTGTTTACAAAACGCTCTTGCTTAAAAAATATTCTCGCTGTCTTTCACTCTCATTACTTTTTCCCCCTCCTGTGTGATTTGGAATCTTGTTCTAATTTTCTTAACTTTTCTAGCTTTGGCTGGTTTGGCCATTTCAGGAACATTGCTAGCATTATGATGGACATTGGCTTTGAAGTCTTGTTGTGTGCCAGGTAAAGCCCTCGGCGATGGCAACAAATTGATTTCCGCGTGCTGTGGACAAATTGCCATGCAATGACTAATTAGCAAACATTTTTATAATTCATAATTAGGGCCTCCACTCTCCCCGTGTGAGTTGGCTGGCTGCCGAGCTTTAATTTTCAAAGCCACGAGTTCCACCTCGGAATTATAAAGACTCTCAGCCTCCCCCAACTCACAGCTGAAGCAGGTGTCCTCAGTTTTTCCTAAAGACTTCCTTCTTCAGACCATCTGATGTTAGGAGACTGTTTTAGCATTCGTTTCCGTGTAAGAACTTTTGGATATCCTAGGCTGCCTCAGAAACCGGTCCATGACGCATCAAGACAGAGTCCGAGAAACCACAGTGATGAAAGTTTTGCAAGCGAAAACAGAGTTTACATGAACGAGGCCATAATAAAAGATTTTAATACTCATACTTGGTTTTGACAAGTCAACCACTGCAAATTTTTCATAGCAGCACAGTAAAACCAACAAATACAGTAGCATGTATTCTCTGTGGCCACTTTAAGTACAATAATAAAAATTTAAAGTGGTCATCGGATGCAAAATTCACTTTACAAGTTGTTTGAACATAAATGTGTGTTGGAAATGTGTGTACACATCCATCC
>JAUZSZ010000079.1:24323603-24334382 GCA_034780575.1 Labeobarbus marequensis | reverse complement strand
TGTCCAGATCTGTTTCTTATTGAAAATATATGACCAGTCATGAAAAGGAGTATCAAAGGACAATGACAATCACAGACTGCTGACCCTCTGAAATCTTGTATCAAGCGAGATTAGACAAAACTGTTGCTTGCAAACCTTTAGTATCCTCAGTTCCCAAACAATGAAACATTGTAATTAAAAGGAAAGTTGATGTGACAGTGTTAAACGTGCCTCTGTCTCAACTTTTTTGGAGTTTGTTGCAGCCATCAAACTCAAAATTTGTCTATATTTACAAAAAAATTAAGTAGGTCAGTGAAAACATTATACAATATTTTTTTTGTACTTTAGTACTTTATTATTTATAATATTTTATGGCATTTCCCAAAATGTCCCAACTTTTCTGGAATTGGGGTTGTAAATAAATCACCAAATAACAGATCAATAGCTTGTTGAAATGAAGTTGTTATGCTATCTTATATGTGAATGCATATCTTGGACATTATTAATTGTTATTGTTGAGATGATTAACTTCACAAGTTACAAGTTTTTTATTTTTATTTTTTTTTTTGTACTTTGCCCTCTTGCTCTTTAAAGGACAATGGGTTTGGCCGAGTGGGTGCCAGGCTGATGCAAAGGTTTGAGGAAGAGTTCTGGAAAATCTTCAGTATCCTATGACAGCTCTCTTTTACAAGTCTTTCAAAGATACAATTGAGATCTTAGTATCTTTAAATATTAATTAGATCTCATTACTATGTATATAAGATGTATACAGTTTTGAAATTTCTGCAATTTGAAAGTCCTGCATAGGACAATGGATTAATGGAATACATGACTTAGTTGCTGTTTAACACTACATCTTTTTTGCAATGCTATTTTTCCAGTGCAGTGAGGGTCTCTGTACTTTTGTGTCCATTCATTTTTCATTTTTAAGCCAGAATTGAAATACAGAAAATGCAGTTTCTTCTTAAATGATTCAAACACTGATGAATAGGATAAGCAAACACAAACTATGTTTCATTATTCAAAATTCATATTTCACAAAAAATTGTAAAAGGTATGGTTTCTGTTTTCAACAGGCTTTTTTGTAGTATTGTTTAATGTAGCAAGTCACTGACATTTTCTGACATTTTTCTTGGAACACATTAGCCAAGCGTTTAAGTTAGAATCCACTTACCGCTCAAATGCTGCATGCTCAGGAGTCTCATTATAACGAAGTTTAACATGATGTAAATAAGAGATTCATTGCTCAGTGTACAGCTTCACTGATTATACAACCTGAATTTCGGAAATGTTGGGACATTTTTTAAATCTGAATAAAATGAAAACTAATAGACTTTCAAATCACATGAGCCAATATTTTATTCACAATAGAACATAGAGAACATAAATGTGTAAACAGAGAAATTTTTATACTTTTATCCACTAAATGAGCTCATTTCAAATTTGATGCCTGCTACAGGTCCCTAAAAAGTTGGCACAGGGGCAACAAAGGGTTGAAAAAAGCAAGAAATTTTGAAAAGATTCAGCTGGGAGAACATCTAGCAACTAAGTTAATTGACATCAGGTCTGTAACATGATTAGCTATAAAAGGGATTTCTTAGAGAGGCAGAGTCTCTCAGAAGTAAAATGGGCAGAGGCTCTCCAATCTGTGAAAGAGTGAGTAAAAAGATTGTGGAATACTTTAAAAACAACGTTCCTAAATGTCAAATTGCAAAGGCTTTGCAAATCTCATCATACAGTGCATAACATCATTAAAAGATTCAGAGAAACTGGAGAAATCTCTCTAAGGGACAAGGTCGAAGACCTTTGTTGAATGCCTGTGGTCTTCGGGCCCTCACTCATCGGCATGATTCTGTCATTGACATTACTAAATGGGCCCAGGAATACTTCCAGAAACAATTGTCGGTAAAGACAATCCGCTGTGCCATTTGCAGAAGCCAACTAAAGCTCTATCATGCAAAAATGAAGCCATATGTGAACATGATCCATGGAAAAGTGGTTAGATGAGTCCAAATTTGACATTCTTGTTGGAAATCTTTTAGTTTTCATTTTATACAAATTTAAAAAAATGTCCCATTTCCGGAATTCGAGTTGTAGTTCATGGCATGGGCATGGGTCTCGAACCCATAAACTGCTGTTTGAACAACAGAAGCACAGCCAGAATAAAATGGAGACTTAAGTGTTTTTTTTTTTTTTTTTACCTGTGCCAGTGAGCATCACCCATCCACCTTCCAGAGCACTTTAACAACCACCTTGTACACCCTAGCAACCACAGAGCAACATAGTAAACAGCAGAAATACATCATATGCCTAGGTGATTTCACTCATTTTCCTCAGTAATTGTAAAAATATATTTTCTTTTCTTTTATTTCGGTGCACTGTTTTAATCTCATCTACCTAATAACCTGGGAATTGATTAAAAAAGCAAGAACAAAGCATATTTACTTAGTAATTTTCACATAGGAGTTGATTCTTTCTTTTTGTTAGAAGTTTAAATTATAGAAACAAATATTTATTTTCTTATTTTGCTTTTGTCAAGGCTGAATCCACATAAAGGGATTCTAATGCATCCATTAAATTCAATGTTTACTCCTTGTCTCATCTATTTTCCTTTCTTTTTGCTCTCATGCTTTTTTTTGGTCCTTTATGGTTTTATTGTGTAACTTTATGGGTCATAAAGTTGCATCATGTGTATTTGAGTTGAAAAAGGAAGAGTCAGTGACTGGGTGTGTTCAGCGTGACATTATGTTATCACCGCTGCGCACTGTAATGAGCGCTTCTTTTGTCTAGATGTGACAGACAGTTTAATGATTTCTAAGGGGAGGCGGTGGGCAGGCTCGCGCCTTCAGTCTCTGAAACATTACACCTTCCCTTTAGATGTCTCCGCTGTGGCCTTGACAGCCAGATAAGTGCCGGCGGCTGCTTTTAGGCTCCGTCTCAGCCGTTACCACTTGGTACATTAACTTGCTTGTAGGTGGAGAGGTTGGTTGGAATAATGGACTGCAGACTCTTGGCTGATTTTCCTAGTTCACCTCAACCCTTCGGGATGCTTGTGTGTTGATGCATGTTCTGTCAAACAAGTCGTAGATATCTGAACCAAGATTTCCTCCAAGAACAAAATAGAAATACTTTTGAAATGTAGACGAAGGTTCCATATGCTTGTCCTTTTGTAACATTCTGGTATGCTGCACAAAGCTAAAGTGCTTCTTTGTGATGTCTTGGTGCAATAATTAGGAGCGATGTTAAATGCTGTCTGGGATGGAGAGAGGTGTTCGGTTGTTCTCATACTCCGCCGTCCTCTGCTGATTAGAGACCTGCCGAACAAAGCTCTTTTGTCTTTTTCGAGGCCGCGTGTTTTGGCTCATAGTTGATCTGGGGTTGTTCCTGTGGAATATATCAGTTCACTCTAACTGACTAGGGAGATGCACAAAGCAGGGCAAGAGTATCGTGTCAGTCATGTCAGATGAGAATTCTGGGAGGGGATCTGAAATTGAAAGCATCCTATTAAATGCTTGCAGTGATTGATGGTTTTGTCACATCACATCACTTTGCAGTGGATCCTAATTATTTTACTTGCTTGTTCTATTAAAGGGATAGTTCATCCAATAATAAAACCCTAAATTCATTTACTCATGTTCTTTCAAACAAAAAAGGTTGTCTGAGCTGCTCATTTATGTACAGTGAAAGCATACTGTGCATGCAAAATATTGTGGCAATAAAGTGATTATTTAATCAAATTCACATTAAATATTTCAAATTATTTTAGTAAATTATAACACTTGTAATATATGCTGTTACAATGCACATTACAAAAATGCCAAATATTGCCATATGACTCTTGAACTATATTCCAAGTCTAAATGTGAAAAACGGTCATAGTCACAGGCAAGAACTTGGTGTCACTGTTGTCAGATTTGTATATTATACAGTGTAAGATTTAAGACTTTTGGTCTGTAACACCCACAATTTGGGCTGTTCCTCACAGAAAGCTATTTAATGCCTTCAGATGACTTGGAATGTACTGTACAAGTTCTATGGATTCACTTTATGCTGCGTTTTAAAATTTATATGCCTTCCGACAGCCTGTGGTCACAATTTGTTTTCATTGTATTCAAATGAACATCTTGGAGAGTCTTCAAATATCCAAAGAATGCAAAATTAAGTATGGGTTTGGAAATATGAGTAAATGATATCCAAATTAACTCATTGTTAAGTGTTACACAATTGTACTTTTTTGGTCCGTTGCAATGTTCTTTGTGTTGATAGACAGACTGTGTGTGTGTGTGTGTGTGTGTGTGTGTGTCAGCTGGTGCCCAGCTGTGGATGGACATTTGAGCCCATCTGTGCCCGTTCTGCCTCCCCTGATCCCTTTTCCTGTGTGAATAACACAAGTGAAAGACATTCTCAATAGGCTGCATTTCCCAAATTAGCACAGGTCCTGTGCAGACACTGATGTATTTGCATTAAAGTCTCTCTTGACACTTTCACTTGTTTCTCTCTCTCCATTCTCTTTCTCTCTCCTACATTCTCTTTCATGTGTTAAGTTCTTCCTCACCTCAAACAGAGTTTCTGGACTAAATCTGTCTGATTTTTCACACTTCGCATGCATAGTATGTACTAAAGTATGTGTGGGACAGTGGGGTAAGATGTAGAAAGACCTGCAGTATCTTTTGCATCTGTATGTGATTAAGAAGTGTACATTTTACAATATGGTATGTTTAATAGGTATTTTGTAGTATTATTATAAGCAAATTTATGCAGGTCTCAAAATGTATAGATCATACGTGTTGGTGAAAACTATCTGTCTGTCTGTCTGTCTGTCTGTCTACTGTGTCTATCTGTCTGTCTGTCTGTCTGTCTGTCTGTCTGTCTGTCTGTCTGTCTATCTATATAAATTATCATGTGTCAGTATCATAATCTAGAGGAAAATATATGTTAAAATTAGCACATTTTAAATAATTCTCTCCTCCTTAATGGGAAAGTGCATACAGTACTTTTGGGAGCATAGTACAATAATATTGCAAGTATTGCAACATATCATGTCATGATATTTTGTCTTCATAAAAATAGAATCCCATTGTGAATGGTTCTTGTCTACAAACTTCCAAAGACATCATTAACACAGCAAAGCACATCTTTCACCTTGCATTCCTCAAATGGTGCATGCAACATATGCAACCCACAATCACAAGTGTATCAGTGTGCGTGTTTGCGATGCCGTGGGCTAGTTATGCATAAATACGTCTCTCTTTGTATCTCTGGGCTTGAATTTTATTGCCCATTTCCAGCAGTTATAGCCAATCTCCTGGGTTAATGCTCATTGTCAAATGACAAACAGCATTGTGGTTTTTCTCCAGCTCTTCCGATAATTTTATCAGGCAGATATTTTATCTGCTGGCTCTCCTTGCCTGTTTTTTCTGTGGACTACATTAGCTTTTTTCCCCAAAGTCTGTGTGGAAACGGGGGGTGGGAGAGAGACCACCTGCTCCAGGAACTCTGCTGTGGCACATGTGAGCCTGATTCTCTCGTTGTGTCATTCTTGAGGAAATTTTTGTTTTATTCATCAATATATTGTCTCTCAGCTGACTATAAATGAATAAATTACATCGTCTGGCACAGATGTTTCTGTTTTTGTCTTGGCAGAGCCAGTCGGCTTTCATTATTGTTCAATTTGAATGTTGGTATTTTTCCTGCAAGCATTTTTGATTGCTTACTGAATGGAACATTAGAGAGCGTTGTAGATCCATAAGATGTTTTGATAAGCTGTTTTTCACTTAATTTTATGTGTGTCTGTGTCTTCTGATTTAGAAGGAGAAAATTGACTTCGAGATTCATCATATTATGTAACCAAACACACATCAAACGTAAAGTTGTGTAAGAAAGAAAGTTTGGAAAGACAGCATCCCCTCTCCTTTATTTCCCTCTGGACTTTTAACACATTTCAAACTTGCCAAACTCAAACGTTGTCATGTTGGTGCATCTGCACGTGATGCCGGAAAAATGTCAGAGAACTTCTGGTTGTCTTTTAGTCAACTCTGCATGAGGACCCTGCTGTGTCCTTAGACATTCTGTCACTTCTCATGCTGTTTCCCTCTTTCTCATGCACTCTTGTAACTCTTTGTCAAGTCAGTGTTACTTGTGTAGCACTTTTCAGAGTACATATTGTTCCAAAGCAGCTTTGCATAAAACATAGTGTAAGCCAGTGGTGAAAGTGGCAGAAAACATCTCAATACGACATAAAGAAGAAACATTAGTATAAGTGCTTAATATTATTCATATAATTTTATTAATACTTTGAATGTAATTATTTTACTGGTCAAAGTCTAAAAAAGCAGCATTAAAATCTGAATTATGCAGTGATATGATTTAAGCACCAGAAAATCTGACAGATTTTGGAGGTCTTATGACAGATGTCACCGCCTTCCCCTGTCAGTGATTGTCTTCTGGCCGGTGTTTTCCGCCTCTCATTTACATGAAGTTGGCATTTCATGTAACTTTTTGACGGCCTCATAGCAACTCACTCTGCTCCAGTAGACACTTGGGGTTACAGCGGAAGTAAATGCCAAAGGAGGTTTAATAGTAGAAATGGGAAGCTTGTATTTTTGTTAAAGCACCCATTTATTATTTGAGCGAAGGATTTTCCGTACATGCAGATGATCTTCTGGTTTAGCGTTAATGCAGCTTAATTTCTGACAGTGGATTTTAGTACCTTTCTGATATCCTTGTGCACATCATGTGGATGTTTTCTTGAGTTCTGTGGTCATGAGATTGAGATTTGATTGGATTTAACTTTCAAGGTCAGCGATTCTGTCGATTGTGTATACCTTTGAATTCTGTGTATATAAAATGCCTTACTGTATTTGAGATTTTTGCTCAAATATTATTTTCTGTGGTCACCATAATCGACATTATGCCACAAATGCTGTCGATAGACCTTAACTGTTTTGAACCTGGAACACTCCTTTATGAAATAATTTAATATTGTGCTGTTAATTAAGATATTGATTAATATGTAAGCAGTGAAATCAATGTTGGAAGGCTGTGCGCAGTGAAGCGTCTCTTGCTGTCTGACTGGTATAGACTGCAGCTGGCAGTAAACGTGTCTCCGCCACACAGATGAGGAGGAGGAGGAGGTCCAGCTCTGCAGCTGTTGTTCACCTCTGTTGTGAGTTTCATTTGAGCGGCTCAGCACATGTCTAGATTGTGACCACAGTGCTAATGGTCTGAGGTGGATACGTATTTGACTCTAAGCACTGAAGTATTGAATTGCTAATTAAATTTAAATGCAAGGAGGCATAATTAAAAAGAACTGAAATTGAAAGAAACTTGTATAACAAATTTTTAACTAGAATATCGAAATTTGTCCTGACAGACTTTAAATTTTGACTTGACAAAGCCTTGTTTGAAAAGTTTTGAAATAAGTATAAATAACTTTGAAGTTTGACTATCAGACAGATAGTCAAATGTCTGAAATGCAAGCTTTAGAAATTTGATTGGTTTTATATATTTCATTGCATTTTATTTCCAATTAATTTTTCATATTTTAGTAAACCCCCTTCCTCTCATTCCAGCTCAACTTTCTGTAGGGTGTGGCCAAATCAATTAAAATTCCAATTCTTGAAATGAAAAATGTTTAAATTAAATGTCCAACCCTGCTCTGTAAAGCTGCTTCATATCAATTTATGTTGTGAAAAGTACCACACATATATGTATTAAAATTGGACTTGACGTACTTTTTTTATTTATTCAAAGTAAATATTACACCAGTGTGTAAAATTGAACATGACAATATATATTTGTTTAAAAATGTATGTTTAATATTTAGTGTATGTATGTTTTTTATTTATTTATTTATTTATTTTTTTTGAAAAGCTCTCTGTTAAGGTGTTATAATGACATTATAATGGGTTTTCTTGTTAAATAGAATCTACAGACAAGTACTATCACAGACAGGGAATAAATGCCATTGGAAGGTCATTTTTATGGATTACTGATTATTTTCCGTTGCTGTGGAAACCAGCCTTTTGGCTTGAGAGAGTGTAAAGCGATGCTTTTCTTTCTCTCGGCTTTTCAGGTACAGGAGAGAGCAGCGATAGCGCACCACGAATAATGACTTCACTCATTTGCAGGATGTCTCAGATCGCCTCAACCTTCTCTGTCATAGCGCTGTGGTCTCTGTTAAGACGGGTTAAAGGAAGGTTAGTTTAGAGGGAGGATTTTTTTGGTTTATGAGAGTGAGGAAAGACCCCTGGTAATGGGAACAGCACTCCTGCCTGAGGGAAGCACTCTGCGTATCCTTTTTACACCATGTGAGCTGCTACTGCACCAATCTCCAGATGACTAACATCTCTTAAAATCAAACACACGTCTGTCCCGGTCTCATTGAGACATGAACCAAACCCTCCAAATGCTTCGAAGGAAGCGCGTCTTGTAACGTCCCAACCTAAGGCACGTTTCAGCTCTTGAGTGCTCTTGAGGAGGATAGTGGGTGAATTCAGACGCTATCCTAGTTTGAGAGCTCCAGCGAGGGAAGGAGCCGCGGGTGTACACGGAGAGCCCAGTAACGTGCATGGAGTCCCAATTGTGATGTCTACCTCAGATGCCCGCGTACATGAATAACCTCTACTCTCTGGTTGCCACAACCGTTCAAATCAGCTCCTTGACATAGCACCGCCATTTACAAATATGGATTTTAGTTTTTTTTTTCTGCTTTAAAGGATGCGAGAGTTAGAAAAAAAACCTGCGGCTTTAGACTTTGAAAAGATCCCCGGCCTTCGCGCATTTGATCTCGGTTTTTCTTTTTTTTTTCCAGATGCTATCTGCATCCAAAGTCTGCCATGAAAGTTTGATTAGACTATATTTTTCTTACTCTGAAGAGTGTCAAATGTGCCGCAGACATCCCTAACTCTTCTTATCCTCTGAACTCACGACAAAATCGGGATACTTGCGGCCAAACAAAGATGTCAGCAGCGGCCGAGGGGAGCAAGAGCGAAGCAAATCAACTTTGGGTTTTCTCCTCCGGTCATCTCTCATTCTCTTCCAACGTTGCTCTCTAAAGACATTCAGCTCTACCCGCTCCGCCTAGAGTCACAAATTCTACACTGCTCTTTGTGTTCGCTCTCACTCCCGCACTCTCGAATTTTTGGTCCTGTATTTCTCCCTCAAGCATTGTCCCACTATGAATATAAATAAGGCAGAGAATATTAACAGTCCCTCTGTTCTCTCATCCTCTCAAGCTTGACTAAAATAGATGTTTACACGGGCTCGCAAATTTAGCATGAGAGTGAAGAATATGGGGGCATTTTAACAGTAAATGCTTGGCTGGCTTCCACTTTTAGAGCGTGCAGGTCGATTTGCATGTTAATATTCACCTCGTTTTAATGGAGACCCACAATACGGCTCTGAAAGTGATGCGCCGGTATCTATTGCGAAGGAAAATTCGGGCCTTTGGATGATAACAGCTCACGGAGGGTATCTCGCTCTCCTCTCTTCATAGTCAACCGCCTTCACTCGTGTAGCTCATATAAATTTTTTTTCAAAGTCTCAGAATCAATGCGAAAGTCCTTTTCTGCAAACGTGCGCCATGGGAGAGCAAATCAATAGAGAGCATGCCATTATAGCGCATCCACCTTGTAAATGTAAGATGAAGTACCAACATCCTTTCTACACACTTTCTAAAATATCTTTCTGCTTGTTTCCACTCAGTCGCCTCCCTGTTTCCATCACAAGACCTCCACCTCTGTGAAACAAATAAAAAACATGTTTTTGGTGGAGTCGTTGTTTCCACTACATTCAATGTATCATCCATCACACAGCCTCTGCTTTCTGCCCCCTTCATTAGTTCTACTTCCTCTCACAGAGACCAGAGTCCATTTGATTAAAGCTGCCCTCAGAGGCCCCAGGCCCAGGTTTGTCTCTCATCCTGTATGATTTTATGAGGGATATGCATTTGTATTGGTCCCCAAACAACAAACTGTGTGTCTCAGCATTTATTTTGCTGTCCTGTGACATTAGAGAGTGGTGAGAGTTTCGGCCTCTTTGTTGTTGTTGTCAGGTTTCAGCTCTCTCAGGCTGCCGGGTTTCAAACTGAAAAAGGCGATCGTAATCACTTTTGGAGCCTTCTGCTCAGAATTTGAATAAAGACATTGCTAGCTTGGCTTGAAAACTGACGCGCAAGTCATATCTGGTTGTTCTCTCTGTCTCTCTGTGTTTGGTTTCAGAGTTATCTCACTGTTTGTTCATGCTAGGAATGTGGTTGTGAGACATCACTGCAGGACGAGACTCAAGAATGTTGTCCTTTTGCAGGAGACGTGTTTAAATAGTATTCATTATCTCGCTTGCACAGAATCCCTGAGGCATGACCTGCAACTTCTGCTCTGCTAGCGGCAGAAAAGCTAGTTTCTGGAGACAAGGGTTTTCAAATAGGGATGCTAGAGGCTCTGTGGAAATGTTCAGAGAAGAAAGTATTTAAAAGAAGAAAGAAAAGAAAACAAAGAAGCAGAAAGAAGTCATATTTACTCTATTGCCATTTATTTCCATCTATTGCCAATCTCAAGTTTTTTAACATTACAGAAAATATGCATATGGTTTTTTGGAGAAATTTAACAATTGCTATACAAATGTTTCTCTCGTATATAAAATGGATAATGGATACCATTTTCAGAAAGGAGTTGGTTGCAAAATGATCATCGTATACTGTATGGGGGTGCTTGTCATCAAAAAGTTTTAAAACCCCTATTTTAAACCATGTCAAAATTTACAATTTGGCAAATCTGATTTATTTTGATGTCGGTAGCCATA
>JAUZSZ010000079.1:24230536-24242647 GCA_034780575.1 Labeobarbus marequensis | reverse complement strand
CCTGTGAGGGCTAAGTTTAGGTGTAGGGTTGGTGTAGGGCAATAGCACACACAGTTTGTTCAGTATAAAAACCATTATGCCTATGGATAGTCCCCGTAAACCACAAAAACCAACATGTGTGTGTTTGTATGAAGAGTTTATTTGCAATAACAGATAACTCCGTTTTTTGTTTTATTTTGTTTTTTAGCTATTTTTTAACCTAATCAAAACAAGCCAACTGTAGTTTGATTGAGATTAATTGGAATGCACAATGAAAAAACATGATTTTTGAAAATTGTTAAAAATCTGTTTTTGAAAATGAACTCTTCATAGAGAGAGAGAGAGAGAGAGCGAGAGAGAGAGAGACTTAATATTACCGATCTTACATTTTTGAGTGGAATTCTGATATTGTGATAATATAAAACTAATCTGATTTCCATGTTTTGAATATTGACAGTTCAGTATACCAAGTCAAAAATGACTGATACATGAAATTGCACAGCAGGAATGACCCTTCGACCCCACACACACATTCACCAGCGCTGCTGTGAGGAGCTCAAACATAAAGCTGACAGACAGCATCACACACACACACCTCAGCAGACGGCAGCCGCTGAAGCCCAGGCTGCGCTGCAGAAGTGGCTGACTCAGACGAGAGCACTCTCCCTGGTAATTACAAAATATCTCCTGGCACGGATATAAAGACACGCTTCTTTGTCCTGTTGAATTGAACGGCATAGAAGCAGCGTATCAGCAGCCATTATTGTCTGAAATGGATGGGGGTAATCACTCCAGCTCCCCTGAGTTCTGTAGGGGTAATGAATTGCCACACTGTGTCTCTTGGACAAGAGCCACGCAGAGAATCACTTGCACCCGGGCCATTGTTCTGCCAGGATATAATAAGAATTCCCAGTATGACAAATACAGTATATAGAGAGAAGATGAAGTAGCTGGAAGAAGAATTAGGAGAATTTCTATAGCTCTGCACAATAAGTATTGAACCTAGATGACGAAAGGCTACAACAACTTTTGTTTTGAGCTTAACAATTAACCATTGGCCTCAGCAACTTTTTGAATTCATTAAAACAAAAAGAGACAAAAATTATTCAAGTATGTTTCCATATTTTCAGGACCGGAGTGGACCAGCCATTTTAAAGTGATATTTCACTCAAAAAAGAAATTTACTTACCTGCACCTTGTTCCAAACTTGACTGTCTTTCTTCTGTGGAGCACATTTTGTCACTTAAAATGAAATCCAGTGGGGTCCAATATTGTTTCAGACCCCCTTTGTTTTCTTTTACATTCCGAAGAAGAAAAAAGTCATTCAGGTTTGAATGAATACATGATGGAGAAACTTTGTTTTTGCTGAACTATCCTTTTAAGCATTAACTATAAAAAAAAAAAAAAAAACATTGTTGCAGTGTTATTTTAGTAACATTTATATATAATTATAGTTATTGCTAATATTTTTAATTAGATTTTATTTTTTATATTTTTCATTGTTCATTTTAGTTACATTGTAATAATTTTGTGTTTTGTCATTTTTATTAGTCATTTTATGTGTGTGTGCGTGTGTGTGTGCGCGCGTGTGTGTGTGTGTGTGTGCGTTAGTTTTTTAGTATCTACATAGTTTATTATGTTTAGGTAACTAAAAACCAAAATAAAATATGAATATATATATATATTATATATTCATATAATCAGTTCATATTTATTTAATTTCAAGAAAGTTTTTTAAATAGTTTTAGTTAGTTAACAATAATAACTCTGATCGGTTGAATACTGAATATTTGAATACTGAGGGGGCAACAGCCCATCCCTCTCAATGTCTAAAGTGGTTCCTGCCTGATTGTATCACAAAATTCACCTCAAAGAGCTTGATTCAAAACTCATCACGGTAAATTAGGTTTTAGTGGCACTGATCTATAATCATTAGTCATCAATTGCCGCTGTAATTTACATTACAAGTGCTCTTCGCTTCTTAGCTTATGGCTGATTTGAATGCACAGAGGGGATGATGTGGAACTGACGTGGCCATTTCACCTTTTATGTGTGTAGTCCTTACTTGGCTTTTAAAGGTGAGACATATGCAGTAATTTAGCCCTGGGAAATATAAGTCAGTGCCATGGAAACATGATGTAACATTCTCGAAAAGCTTTCAAACTTGATTGTTATTCCTCTCAAAAACTGTTTCTCAAGTGTTTCCCCACAGCACTTCTTGAGGAATTTAGTGGCGCGAGTCGATGTTAATTTTCTGGATCGTTCTCTGAAATTTTACAGTCGTACAGAATATTAAACTCGGTTCTGTATCGTGCTGTCATTTCCTCTCATTGTTGGCCTTGAAGGACTTCTGCAAATCGCTTCCTAATCAGGGTAATTGATTTTTATGAGCAGCCCCCTTTCGCAGCAGGCTGCTGGTTTTACAGTCCCCCTCGGATATAAAAGGTAGGCGCTCCAGCGGAAAGGTTAACAGCCACTGCGGCAAGAGGAGAGCGGCTTTGCACTAGAATTTTCTCTTTTCTGTCCACAGGCTAATGCATAATGGAGCCACCTTGACCCCATAAAGCACCCAGGGCTCCCTGTCCCCTCAGAAGCACACTTCGACCTGTCACACTTGATCTACAGTTTAATTCAATGCCAGACCATGCAATTTCTGCCACACCTTAACATTTTGTGTTGCTCTACCACAAGAAAGGCCAATGGAAGCATATATAAATATCCGGCTGAAACATCAAGCATGCCCTTGTCAGTCTGAGCTTGGGTGGTAACAGCCAAACAGATCAAGGTGTCCAATCATGTCCGATATTGATAAACAGAGCATGGATTTTGACATCTGCCCCAGTGCCCCTTGCAGTGGCATTGAACTATTTAGCAGTATCAGAGCATCTCTGCAGGCTGTTTCTCATGCTGGGTAGAACCAAGAAAAATAAGCAAATAATAAAATGAGAATAGCCTAAGACTTGGCAGCCATGTCTCTTGATGCTGCGATTAGTCTTTTGTTTGATGTAGTAGAATTCTGGTAATAACAAATATCCTCAATTGAAGTTTCCAGTTTTTGCTAGCAGCCTGAAAGCATCATTGGTAATGCAAGACAAAGATGTAAAATGCAAGGAATCCAAAGAGGGCAATGTATCATATAAAAGTCTAGATGGTTATTTCCTCTGACAAGATTGAGAATCAAATATTTACGATGAGAGACTTGTGTTACTTCATAAAAGCAGATGCGCCGATTTAAAAAAATTTGCAACTGAAAACATAAAACTTTTTCTTTTTGAAATGAAGATCCAAAATCTATGATATATTAAGCATCATTATTTGAATTGTTCCTTCTTTTAATTGTCCTGGTTTAAATGTGTCATTCAGTGGTGGGAAATCAAAAGTGACAGTTATAGGTGAAACCAACTCATTCAACCCTTATTTTTAGGCTAAGTATTACCATGGGATGGTGAGTTACTACTTGTCATTTAGGTGCATTTGAGTTAATGAGGTACATGGCAGTTCATTCCATCAAATGACAAAATTGGGATCTGTCTTTTAATGAGATACATTAATTTGGGGTTCTTTTCGGTTATAAAAAGGGTACAATGTAAGTGTGACTTTACTGTCAGTTCTACCATACAATGTGTTCAGTAGAAACAGTCAGTACAATTTGTAACCTAAATGGGTAGGGCAGGCTAATTGACAAAACAGTTCATTTAAAATGAAATTTACAGTGTATTTTTTTGAAAATACTTCTACACAAATTAAGCATGTCACTTCTTGAATATTCATGGCATTTTCCCAAAGACAATAAATACCACAAGGCTTATATATAGAAATGTATTTCCGTCAGAGTAGCTAATACAGTATTACACTGAGGTAGCTGTTAAAAAAATGATTAAAAATAGAAGCAGCATAAAAACAGACATCCTACACAGTGGTGCGATGAAAACAGAAAACAGAAAGATTTTGCATTCAGATCTTTAGTCATTATCCTCATGCATTATCACTACAAATCCAGTTTCCATTCTTTCCATATAAAATCTGAGTTGAAGGCTCCTGCGCGCTCTTCTTGAGCCAAAATGGCGCCTATGACTAATTAGCTGTCTAACGTATAGCCAGAAAAAAACATTGCCTTATGTTGTTGTCATTAATCAAATTCCTGACATTTATTAACCAATACGTTATTCTGTTTTATTAATACTGTTGTTAATGTGGCACGTATAATATTACATGTGATTTTGCATATACTTAAAGCTACATTTCTGGAAAGGCAGAAAGAGCAGATCCTACACACGAACCGTGGGATGGACCACTTATACCGTCCAAACATGGAAACCCTCAAAGCAGATTTAGAAGCCGGTGCTGGTATGATTGCTCATTTTATTCTCAGCATAATTCCGTCGCATTGCATTGATTTCAATGATAGTGTGTATGAATACGTCAGTTGATAATTATTGCAACTGGGTAGAAGCAAATGCATGTGATTAGTCATCCTTGCACAGTTATAAGGACTACCAATGCGCTACACAGAGAAGTGAGCTCATTAAAACGCTGTTTTATGGTTATTATGTTCTAAGAATATTTGAATTCAGTCGCATCTCTTTCTCATAACCTGTAAAAATCGAATAGCAATCCTTCGCATTATGATTATATGAGTCATATGATACTACTTGTTTTTTACTTACTGCGTTTAAATGTGGTCTCAGTGCCAGTTGCGTTAGATGCCATAAAAAATCAATTCATCCTCGTAAAATGTGCTTTGAAAGATTTAGTTATAATGCATGAAGTTAATAAGAACCCGGAACTCCTGCTCGATGAGAACGCTGATTGGATAAAGCTTACCTTAATGTCCACGATGAGTGTTCTGATTGGCTGAGAGTCAGGTGGCGCGTGACCTCTTTAAGCTGTCAAATGAAGTGAAAAACAAACAATTGCAGAAACATATGAAGGCTATGTCTGATTACCTGTGTGATATACATTTACGCGTTTTATGATTATAGTTGGCAGGTATTTTATGTCAGTTTGTTCCAATTTTATAAAAGTAGATAAAAGAGGACAGTTTCAACGTTTGTTTCACTTTGTTTTTGAAATGTTTAATCTATATATAGCTATGGTTTAACCACTCCAACTTTTTTTTTTAGAATTAGTGGTGTACCGTCTCTTCCAGAGACTAAACAGTTTTATTTTCTCAGGCTTTTGTGGGAAAATGTGGATGCTATGTGCTGCACTGTTGGCTCTGGGCTCTGTCCACTCTGTCAGTGGGGACTCAAAAGCTGTCACAACAACACTGACCACTAAATGGCCCTCTACACCACTCCTGCTGGAGGCCAGGTTAACTTGAACACAACATGACGAAAGCATGTTCAATATGTAGTTTTATGCTACTATTTACTAATAATAAAAGATGCCTTTATAATATTTTACAGTGAGTTCCTTGCTGAAGAGAGCCAGGACAAGTTTTGGGACTTTGTGGAAGCCAATCAAAATATTGAGAATGATCATGATGGTAATATTTGATCTGAATTCTATCTTTTACTTTTACTTTTTAGACATGCTGAGGCTTGTCAGTCATTTTTATGAAGCCATTACCCTTTGAAATCTTTATATTTAAGTGATATAATGTTCAAAGTTGCTGTTGTTCTGAATGGCATATATTAAAATATTGTATACTTTTGTGCTGCAGTATGTTATGCAGAAATTGAATGTCAAGTTACTTGAAATGGTTCCGAAAGCAACAGTATTTGTGTTGATGCTCATGACATGCTTTTGGCCAATCAGATTACCAGACTGGTGTCCATATTTCAGACACGGATCTGGCATACTACGATCTGATTCTGAAGCCAGTGTGCTGCTGAGCCCAGTGCAGCTAAACCTGCTGAAGTTCGCCTTATCTCTGAGGGCCTACTCATCCACCGTCCATTCCTTCCAGCAGGTGAGTAGGGCCTCTCCACAGCTGTTTAATGAAAAACGCAAAGTGAATCTGGAGAAAACCTGTTTGACTCAGCTTGTTAGACTGTTTGTTTATGTAGATCGCTTCTAATGAGCCTCCTCCACCTGGCTGTAAAGCATTCTTCAATGTACATGGACAGGTGTCTTGTGATACAGAAAGACTTAAAGTCATGCTGGATAATGCCTTAGAAATGTAAGTAACAGCTGTAGCCTCCCGACTAACATTAAGAAAACATTACGCACTATTTTTTTTAATGTATTTACATTGCCACCAGTAAGTAAGCCTGGTGGAGTGACTCACAAAATCCATTTTTAAATAAGTACTCTCTTGGGTATGCATGAAAATGTTGCTAATCAGTACACAAACAGAAAGTACATGAGGCACTTTCAAATTTCAGTAATGAAATGTTTTTTTGTAAACTGTGATGACTGCGCAAATGCATAAGAATAATTTAGCATGATAATCTGGCAATTTAGAATTATACAAGTCTAACAGTTAGACTAACATCTAAATCTACGTAAAGAGGCTTTTTCATGTTGTGTTATATTTATTGTGCATGCAGTTTTCATGTTTGCTTTGATTAAAGACTACATAAAATATTTTTTACTTAAACTTAAGTGCATTAAAACACATAAATCCTACACTTTCCCTTATACAAATACATTTAAACTAAATTATTGACAGTGTCAACAAACCTAAACATAACCAAAATTTTGTGATTTTTTAAATTATTATTTTTTTCATTTATTTTTTTTTTGTACTATTTATATATTGTTTTGTTTGCATTTTCAGGCCCAAGCCATACCTGTTCAAAGGCGATCACACATTCCCCTCAGCTAATCCTGATGCACCGGTTGTGATTCTTTATGCTGAGCTGGGCTCCAGAGAATTCACCAGATTCCATCAGCTGATGCTGGCCAAAGCCAACAAGGGCTTGCTCACTTACGTTTTACGCCACTTTCTCTCTGTGAGAATGAAACCTTTTAGTATTTTAAGGATTATTTTCATTTTGTATTGAAACTATTTATCTTTTCATCTTAAGATGAATAAGCCTTCCATATACTCTGTCCCCCATGCAGAACCCCAGCAAGGGTAAAGTGCACCTGTCTGGATATGGAGTGGAACTGGCCATCAAAAACCAAGAGTACAAAGCCAAAGACGACACACAAGTTCCAGGTATGAAGGCGGCTAAAAGTCATTGTGTTGTGGTTTTTTAAGAAAGTCAGTATAATTTAAATACAGATATTGTCTAATTAGCAAACTCATTTATCTTTTCTCCACTTTTCACAGCTGGAGCTGATGTGAATGCCACTGTAATAGGTGAAAACGATCCTGTGGATGAAGTCCAGGGCTTTCTGTTTGGCAAACTCAAGTAATTTAAAAACTTCATAAACATTAAAGATTACTCTCCATTGACTTAAATGAATCCCTATGTTTGAAATGATGTAACATTATATCTTGATGTTGTATTTGTCAGGACCATTTATTCTGAACTTAAGGAACAGCTGAAGGAACTCCGGAAGCATTTGATTGAGAGCACCAATGAGATGGCCCCACTTAAAGTCTGGCAGATGCAAGGTGAGTGTTTTTGATCTGATGAAACTTCTGGATTATATAAAATTGAAATTAAATGCTTGATGGCTGCAGGTGTTTATATTGAAGGCCACAAGAAATGTGTGCTACAGTGTTTTTGCCACAGTTAAGGTAGCAGAGCCTCTTGTGTTATTTGGCACACTTACATTAATGCCACTACTTCAAGGCTTTCAAGCTCAGTTATTATATTACCTGTGAGTAAAGGAGCAGTCGGGTAGCTCAACACTCATTCTGACGGTATGCAAATGGAACGTTTTCACATTGTTAATTAGCTGTGGCTCTACTGGCCTTGCGCGGTTGTCAAACACAACTCCCTCTAGCCCAGAGCTCATTACTACTCTGTCAAGATAAACTCATCAGAGACTAGTCACATTTAGCAAAACCTCTGAGCCAACACACACACAGCTGAACGCACTATTCCCACTGGAAAAGTGCTTTGGCACATCAAATTCATTATATGTAGAATCTGAGAAATTGGCATGCCATATACAGGTCATGGCTATTTCAAATTAGATCTTAAATATTTCAGGAGCAGAAATGCAAGTTTGAATAACATGTGTTCTTTATACTTCTCCTCAAGATCTCAGCTTTCAGACTGCTGCCCGTATCCTGGCAGCTCCCTCTGTGGACGCTCTCAATGTCATGAGGGATTTGAGCCAGAACTTCCCCACCAAAGCCAGGTAAATAACCACCTGTCCATTACAAACACTAACCAGACATGATAAAGCAACAAAAATCCTGTTTCCTTTGTTTTCTTATTTTAAAATACGGAGTGTCTATTTACACTAAGTGCAAATAGCCCGCCTTGTTGGCAAAAGCTATTTACACTAACTCTGCCCACCAACGTGTGATTGGGATAGTCAACGATGCAAAAAGACGCTTGTTCAGTATCAATTTCAGTGGCGGAGATGATAAGGCGTGTGCTTTTTGACCTGAGTTCGAATCCGCCTTTTGCCAAACTTTTTTTCTCCCTTTTCAAATCTCATATTGCATTGGAAAGGCATCCGTTCGCATCAAATCATAAAAATGAAGGAAATAATCAAAAAGTTGAAAATAAAGTATAGGTGTAGGGAGGGCTTTATTGTCCCAATAAGGTGGCATCCATAATAGCCTAATTTGAATTAAAACTATAATTTACACTCATTATATTATTATTGCATACTATTTTATAATGTACTACAATACTGAGGTGCAGATACTATTTGCAATAAGTAGTATAAATAGCAGAAAATCTTGCTATTTTAACATAGTGTAAATAGTATCTATCGCTAAGAAAATATGCTATTTGCACTTAGTGTAAATAACATTTATCTCTATTTACACTGCAAATAGCCACTGCCTTTAAAATATCATAGGTCCGAAATCCTACTCCAACATGTTCTGAATGGCTGAGATTTTGCCAAAACGCACAGTATTTCACTTTCAGTGAAGGCTCTTAATTGATGCTGGATGTTAACACTGTGTCTTAACCATGTGTGACATAACGTGTTTATATGTGGCGTACGGTTTATTATTTCACTTTCAAAAGCCACTTTTCTGTGTTTATTCATTAGTTCCTCATTGGTTCTATAGTAGTAAGTGCTTTTCATTTCAGAAACCCTGGCAGCAGACCACTCAAGTCATCAGAAAGTTTAGTCCGAGCTGGATGTTTTGAGTCTTTACTGCCTTCCAAGATTTAATTCAAAACAAGCCGTCAGCAGTTATGATGAAAATAATATGCTTTATTTGGCCCAGACGGTGCAGCGACAGCTGTTTTTTTTTTTTTTTGACAAATGTATTTTAAAAGTGCCGCCCACACTAAAATGCAATTTTGTTAAAGTGATCCTTGACATCATGGAGTATAATACACAGTCATGTATCACCCAGAGCAATTAACTACAGCTCTGAGTCATCGGCTCTAAAAAAAAAAAAAAACTTTATTTATTTATTTTTTTTTCAATATCTGAATGTAGACTTGCATGACGTCAGTGAAAGCAATCTCATCTCTATCTAGTTAAACAGCGTTGATTAAAACAGTAAGCGCAGACATTTTTATGCAGATTACAGTAGGCTGCGCATTCAAAATTTGATTATAATGAATCATCATGGTGAACTAATGAATCATTTTCAGTGTAACCATGCACATTTCTCTCTCCCCTCTCAGGTTCATAACAAGAACGGTTGTTAATTCAGAGATCCGGAAGGAGATTGAGGAAAATCAAAAGGTGAGGCCTACCATTGTCCTTTTTTCATGTTCCTAGAGTCCTTTTCTCAAAGCTGTGGCGTCAGCAGGTATTCTCATTCACTATGTTTTTTGCTGCACCTCTGAGGTAATGGACTCAAAGAAGAGGCCCAGTCAAGTCTTTGTTTTTTGCCTCATAACTCACCAAGAAAAGTCATGACAAAGTCTTACAATGATTCTCTCTACCCATATATTTAAAACTGTGTTTAAAATGAAAGAACATCAGTTGTAAAGTGTTTTGGTTGTTAGTGGAATGGAGAATCATTCCTCTCCACATCTCTGCTTGTTTTCTTCACGTTCCACAGTATTGGAACGTGTGTAAACGCTTTTGTTTTGTCGCTGAAAAGGTAATGAATGAAGTAATTGCGGCGAATGCGGTTTATACGTGGCGTCGTTCATTGTTTCGGTCATTTCCTTTCTGTGATTAAAGCTGTTTCTTGCCTCTTGTAATGAGGATGTGTAACGGACCTGCTCCTCATTCCTCACTGTAATTGCACGCTGGGAAACTTGACGAATGGAGGCACTTTAAGGTTCTCTAACGAGCTCCCTCACTCTAATGCATGTGCCTTTAGCGAATAACAAACATGAGAGCCAAGGATAAAAGCATGAATATATAGAGTGGAAATGGCCTAAGGCTCAAAAGAGTCTGTTTGAATTATAGATCATATTGAGCATCTCTTTCAACTTCTGTTCTGCTCTATGAAGTGACAGAAACATATGTTTCATTAGCAACCCACAGGGCTTGGGAGGTTACATTAAGGCTAATTGTGAATATGTCATACCTAATATCTCACGTTCTTATGTCTCCTCTAGTATTTTAAAGGGTCATTAGGTCTCCAGCCAGGGGACTCGGCTCTGTTTATCAATGGACTCCATATTGACCTGGATGTGCAGGATATTTTTAGGTAAGCAGCCAGATTTTTTATTTTATTTATTTTTTCTAATTATGTACTTTATATTAAATATAAATATTACATTATAAACAATAATTATTTATACTTAGCAGAAATCTAAAAATAATGATTTAATAATAAAATGCAGCGTTTCCCACAGACACTCTATTTGTGGCGGCATATATATGCCGGCAGGAGGCGCTTAGAGGTAACCGTTGTACACAAAGCAGCGCTCCGCTTACAAAAGTGAAAGTGACATGTGGCCAAGTGTGGTTACCCATACTCAGAATTAGTGCACACACAGGTACAGGTGCACACACACCGTGAACACACACACGGAGCAGTGTGTTGCTGCAGTTGGGGGTTTGATGCATTGCTCAAGAGAGGTGGAAGAGAGCGCTGTACATTCACTCCCCCCACCTGCCGAACCTGAGACTCGAACTCGCAACCTTTGGTTGGTTTGGGTTACGAGTCCAACTCTCTAACCATTAGGTCACAACTTCCCACGGCTTTCTGAAGACAGTCGGTTGCCTTCAGAAATAGTGATATAAAAACACCCGCACCGGATTTCGTTTTTGAAACGTGCAGTGCTCATGTTTATTCAACAAAGTCAAAGCCTTTTGGAAAATCTATTTGTGGCCGTCAGTTTTGATATTGTGGCGGGCCGTCACAAATAAATCAATGTATGGGAAACACTGAAATGTAACTAAAAATAATACAGTATTTAATATTTATCTTTATTATACACTATTGTTCAAATGTTTGGCACATAATTTTTTAAATATTTTTTTTGTATGTTTTTAAAAGAAGTCTCTTATGCTTAAAGAGGGTGCATGTATTTGATCAAAAATACATTAAAACAGTAATATTGTGAAATATTAATACAATTTGTGAGTGTATTTTACTGTGATGGCAAAGTTTTTTTTGGAAAGTTGTTTGTTCAATAAAGTTCAAAAGAACAGCATTTATTTGAAACAGTGAAATGAAATTAATTTGAAATGTCTTTACTGTTATTTTGATCAATTTAATGCATGCTTGCTGAATAAAAGCTTTAATTGCTTAAAACAGTTCAGACCCTATACCTTTAAATGACGTCTTGCAATATTGTAAGTAATGTGTATCATGAAGTGTGATGTATTTGTTAATGTATTGATTTGTCATGCTGCAACCCTGTGTTTTTTGCAGCATTTTTGACGTGTTGAGGAATGAGGCCAGGGTCATGGAGGGTTTACGTAGTCTGCTCATAGACACTCCTTACATCCATGACATCCTCAAACTCAACGTCCAGCCCTCAGATTCTGACTACGCAGTGGACATCCGCAACCCTGCTGTTAACGTGAGCTACATGTTGTTGTTGTTTTTTGTGAACCTGTTTTCTGGGAGAGAGAATAGAGAATAAACCATTTTTTTTTCTCTTTCTCCAGTGGATTAATAACCTGGAGACAGATGGCCGATATGCATCCTGGCCCTCCAATGTGCAGGAGCTGCTGCGG
>JAUZSZ010000079.1:24188537-24201646 GCA_034780575.1 Labeobarbus marequensis | reverse complement strand
CAGTTGAAACAGCTAAGACTTACATTTTAGTCTGGGACTAGGCTTAACCCTTGTCTGTGAAACCGGGGGATGATCTTTTTTATTGCAGCTCTCTCATATTTATAATACAATTTCTTGTTATTTGGACATTGTCTCACATCTGCATTAAGACAACATGACTGTAATCTGTCCTTCATCGCCAATGTATTTTCATCCTTAGTTTCTTCCAAGTTCTTTTCAGTTTTGTCTAATATTAGACTCCCAAATGATCTTGAATAATGCAGTTAGCACACAAATTAGTGCTCATTTTGCCTTAGTGATGAAGTCAATTAAACACCTCAAACTCTCATTATTACACAACAAAAGTGTCCTTGACTCTGATCAATGGTTTAATGAATTGTGAAGGGTGCAGATGGTTAGATTTTTAGATTTGACGCAAACAACAAAGTACTATGGTACTACTATTATTTGGACTCTGTATCATATGCACCATAAAATTGTTTTGAATCAAGTACAGTAAATATTAGTTTACATTTCATATGTTATCAGCACCATAGTTTTTCACTACTGTTGAAACGTTTGGGGTCAGTAAGGCCTTTTTTAAATACTTAATTAAAATTAATACTTTTATTCAGCACGGACATGTCTATTCATCAAAGAGTGTACCCAAAAAAAAAAAAAAACCTTGTTTCACAGAAATATTAAGCAATGCTTCTTGAACACCTAATCAGCATATCAGAATTATTTCTGAAGGATCATGTAACATTGAAGACTGGAGTAAATGCTGCTGACAATTCAGCTTTGCATCACAGGAATAAATTATTTTTAATATATACTAAAATAGAAATTAGTTACTTGATAATACTATTTCAAAATATTACTCTTTTTACTGTATTTTGATAAAACAAATGCAGTCTTAGTCACCATATCAGACTTTCAAAATCATTTAAAAATAAACCTTACCAGCCTCAAACATTTAGTTTAGTGTAGTTCTCTGACCCACTGTACTTTTTTTTATAAGGGAAAACAGTGGTTCCTTTGTTATAATCGTGGTTTTTGGGAAATTTACAGTAGATTCAGTGTTGAAATCTCCTGACAAGGAGCATAAAGAGTTCTATGCTTCAATTTACAGAAAAAGAAAAAAACAAAGTTTGTCAATATCAATTGAGAGCAGAGCAGTGGAGCCAGAAAGAGGATCATTTACATGTAGATGATAGTTTTAGCCTGGATCCATTCTTTCTCCCTTTCTCTCTGTCAGTTCATAGTTACCATGACAACGCGCATGCCATTTATTTCTGTACATTAGGCGCAGACTGCTCGTCCTCTGCTGCTTTGGCTGCTTTTTTTTCTCCAGACCTCTTTTTAGGAGGATGAATTTGCATGTAGATGAGTTTGTGCTGTCTGTCTTTACCCCACTATCCCCGTCTCTCTCCCTCTCCCCCTCTCTCTCTCTTCCCATGGTTTCATCTTTCCTGCCTTTCTTCCCACCTTTTGTGACCTTTAATCGGCCGGTTTATTCTCCATCTCATCTGTCTCTCACTGCTGTTTCGTTCCTCTCTGCTCACCGGTCATGGTGATCTCGGTTCGCTGAGGCCTCACGAGGGAGAGAAGTGATGTAGTGGTGTCATATTGGACGAGAGAGACCGAGAAGGACAGAAAATGGGCAGCCCTCCTGTTGCTGGGGGAGACTCCGTGGCTCCAGAGCTGGAACAGAGGGAGGGAGAGAATGTCTGCGTCTCCGTGTCTCTATCCAGATGGCACTGGTCAGCCGTCCCTTACTCAGCAGGCATATTAAAACGGATCACTGATAGTAATGACCAACACCCACATCTGTTAAGCCACGTCCCTTGTCTGGGTTTATACGGGCATCCCGATGCCTTCTGCCCTCGCTTTGATCTCGCTAACGTCTGTCGGTCTGGGCCAGGAGGCTGTCCGTGTGCTGCCTGTACCCATGTCATCCCCGGCCCAGCAGGAGAAGAGTTTTAGTAGCATGTTGCCAGCTGGGACTGGGCTTTAGCTCATTTGCTGCAGCGAATTTGCCGAGTTTATTGAGAAATGTTCAACAGCCAAGTAGTCTGAGCTCAGCACAGCCGTTCACAGAGTATCTGATTCATGTGGCAAACACAAATGGCAAGAGATTTGTCAAATAAAGTATTAAAATTAGTTTAAACTTAAATTTTAAAAAAATTAAATAAAAGTAGAAAAGTAGAAATGTTGTGACAACCAGATTCGTTCTTAGCTGACACGGGGTAGGGAGCGGGGCCCCCTCAAAGTGCAGGGCCCCGTTCGACTGTACCAGTTGCATCGCCCAAAGGACAGCCCTGGTGGCAACTAACTAAAATAAAAAGTTGAATCAGCCCTACTAAACTAAAATAAAAAACTAAAAATATATAGAAATATGAAAAACTGATAAAAATTACAAAAGCACACAACAAAATGACTAAAACCAAAATTTAAATGAAAACTGAAAATGTAAAAGATAATCCAAAATACAATAATAGTACATAATATTACTGGTTTGAAAAACAAATTCCTCACAGACGTTGCCATATACAATTTAACACACTTTATAGGATAAATCTTTTTTTATTATTATTATTATTATTATTTATTTTTTTTTTTTAAGTTGGCTGTATTTAATAATAATTTGAAACTTTTAAAAGGTGTTTTAGTTTGTGTATTTATTGAAATATATTTCACTTCACTTCAGGCTAGATTCTTGGCTGTCAGTAAACTGGAAGTAGCTGCTGTGTTGCTCAGCCCTGGGAAACTGGTTTCAAACCAACTACAGGCAACATAATATAATGCATAACACTTATAGAATTAAATAGAATCGTAAGTTTGAAAAAGTGCAATTTTGAGTTTATTACTTTTTATCTGCTCCCTAACAGCACGCACAGTATTATGGGATATCATAGGCAGTGAAGGATCTCCTTGCTGGTATTATTTGTATACCATTATATTATTAATTTTTATTTTGTTATTTGCTTTCATTTTTATGTTTTAGTAAGTTTGTTCCTATTATAGCTTTCATATATTATTATTTTTTTATTTTATTTTATTTTTTAGTTTCAGCAATTTTAATACTTCACCTTAAACCTATAAGGAAACATAGAAACAACATCTAATATTTATATTTTATCTCAGTTTTATTTCAATTAACAAAAACAATTTTAAAATGTATTCCCTTAGAAGACGATGAGTTGTCATTCTGCTACAAGACCAATTCTGAGCCGATGACTGCACATTGTTGTAAACCTTGTGGAGCAAAAGGTGTCATCTACTCTTTTTTTTTTCTTTTATTGATTGCCTTTCATGCCATGTCTGTTCTGCAGCCCTGCTGTTTAGTCCCTCGACCATACAGGTGCCTTGACCTATGTTTCTAGCCTTCATCTTAAAGCCGGTTGGGTCAGCAGGTGATGGAATAACCTTGCTGCACTTCTCCATAACCTTTGTGTCATTCTCATTCCTCAGTCTGGCTCTGTGGGTCCCATCGTCTTCACTTTTCAGTAGACTTTTTCTGGTGGTCAAATGTCTCAGCAGTTTGAAAGACTCTTGCAGAAGGTGTTTTATTCCATCATTTTAAAAGCGGGCTGCCCTTTTTGTTGACCGTTATATCAAATCTATATCTGTATCATAACGTATTAATGGCAATTCTATGTGGATGAGTGTCAAGGTTTATTCAGCATGCGGTCATGCTGCAGTAATGTGGCGAGCCATTGTGTGGCGCTGTTACTCTATGAGCCACTGACAGCAAACCGTTCAGTAGCATGTAAACACGACAAACACTCAAGGTTTTTAATAGTTAATTGGTCTTGTTTTTTAAAGCGACTCTCAGATACAAAGATGAAAAGATACAAAGTGCACTTGTCATTTGAGAACATCCAGTCAATGGCTTTTAGGAGTACAACTACAATTTCAAATCATATATTTCTATACGTTGACATCCTAGACAGTGTGAAAGATGTATGTGTTGTTTCTTGTTGGTTTGTGAATGACTAATTCACACATGCACCAACAAATGCTAACATCCACACCTTCTAAGTTCTAAGCTGTTAGGTTTTGATTTGTCATTTTCACACTGCCTGAATAAACAGGGTTACCGCAATAATCAGATAAAACCTAATGAGTTGGTGTTCATTGTAGAAGTCTCAGTTAGCCTTTGGCTACTATTAACCACAGCACAGACTCTGCTCTATGTTTATATCATTAGCCTGAGGTCAGTGAAAGTGTTCACACTAAAGAAAGTCTATAAATAGTCTATAAAGCCATCTGTTAGATTTCCCAGCTATACTAAAATATTAGCAATCGTGTGTTGCTTACATCAGGATGTCCATCAGGTAGAAAAGATGCTTTTTATAACCACATAGTGTAGGCTTTTACCAGGCGGAGCTAACAGGGTCACGCTAACCAGCCAAAACGGTTGTTTCGCTGGTTCACACATGTAGTTAGTGATGCATATATGTCAGCCAGTGAATATATATGCTCACAGTTGATTAGACAGGCCGCATAGTCTATGCGTTTTCACTTGATTAGCCAAGACTAATAGGTTTTGGTTCCAGAGTTCCCATTATGATCATCATGAAGCATTTGCCGTCGGAAGTTAGAACACAGCATGTTTACTGATGGCTTCAGGATCTCACTGCTGATTAACCAGGTCTGTGAACCCTTCCAGAAATCTAGATCCTCCTCACCGATAAACCAAAACCAGGCATGTTGTTAAAGAGATGATAGCGTGTTTGCACACTATATTTGCCAGTTACCATATTCACATTTGTCATGCAATGTAAGTTTTCTTAAGCTTTCTTTATTTTATTTATTTATTCATTTATTTTCAGAAACTATGGGATGTTTCAACAAGATGCACATACTCGGTTCCACAGACTAAGGTAATGTCCCTCTGTTTTATCCCTGCTTAATCAGATTGACCGGAATATTACATGACCCCTCAGTTATTAGGAATACAGTGGCATAAAAAGCATTTGGACACTTACAACACATGCAATGTTTAAATGGCTTTGCATTAGATAACAAAATGCCAAACCAAATGGCATTTAATTTAAAGAAAGATAGCGCAAATTCAATTTTCAAGGAAAACAGTTCACAAATAAAGTTTGTTAGGTTCATAAATGGCTGAGAAAGTTGATTTTGAGAAAAAGCCTTGCATCATTTGTTTGCAGCTTGATTCAATTATTTATTAATATAACGCAAATAAAATCACACCTTTGAAATGTGCCTTAAAGCATTCCCCCAAAATGAAAATTCTGTCATCAGTTACTTTTTGTGTTCTGTGTATGTGCTTTGATCAATGTTCATATGTAAATAAAAGCCTAAATTAAATCTGTTCATCATATAACGCTACCCCATTTCTTCAGAAGACTTGAATTAAACCTCTCAATTCATATGGATTTCTTTTATGATGTCTTAATTAACTTTTTTAAGAGTTTGGTAGACAGGGACAGAAATCTCTCAGGTTTGAGATTGAGAAAATATGAGAAAAATATAGATAGTTTGAGAAAAATATCTTCATTTGGGCTTCGAAGATGAACAAAAATCTTAAAGGTTTGGAACAGCAGGAGGGTGAGAGTAAGAATTTTCTTTTCTTTTCTTTTTGGTGAACTATCCCTTCAAGAGTCCAAGTTATGTTCAATGCACTATATCAATATTTTTTTTAGGTCTGATCAGGTGTATTAAACATGTTAAGCATGTATGAAAGGATAATCATTGTTGAGGCTACCCTATAGAGAACTATGAATTACAAATTCTGCACAAAAACAAAGACTCGATAAAATATTGATTGTTTGATTCTGATGTCCACAGAGAACAAGTACATGTCACTTTCAACAAATGAATGTTTTTTTTGGTTTTGTGTGTGTTCACAGTATTCCGAAAAATCAAAGGCATGGCGGGGTTCCTCGGCGTGATTCCTATTGTCAGTCTGCTATGAAGGTACACAAAAGGACATTGTAAATGCATCTGGCGTGAAAACTCGATTAAAATAAGAGAGTAAATCTGATTAACATTGATTGACATCCTTTAAGAAGTGACAACCGTCAATTAACAGTGGGTAAGAAGGCTGTGGCGTGGGATGTGTTTTGCAACCCATGCCCAGCAGGTGATTGGCAACACTGCATCTGACTGACCTTCAGCAGGTGTTGAAAGAATAAAGAGGTTTGCGCTAACACGTCTACCACACACACGCACACACAGCCCCCTCTATCCTCCGGTGTCCTGCCTGAAGCACAGTCAATACTGATAACTCAGCCCTGAGCTTGTGTTTGCACGCTTTCCCTGCCCTTGATACCCTGTGTCCTCCCTAGTGTGTGTAGCTGTCCTGTTCTCTCTCTAGAACGGAGGAACCAGGGGCCTCAGCCTAATGACTCCATCCAGTCTTGTCAGCACAACAGCGTTTTAAGTACTCAAATGAAATATGGATTTTTTTTTTAATGTTGGATGACATCCCAACTCAGAGGAGAGTTGAACTGAAACATCTTTTATTTCCCCACCACTGTGCAGAGAGGGTTAAACAAGAGGTTTAGATGAATTAATCACGTCTGCAATGAAAATTGTATTATCAGTGAACCTCTACTTGCTCGTGGAAAGGTGCTTCTGGTCAATGCAATGTTGGCAAATAAAAAGGAACTGAATTAGGCTGAGAGAAGGATGTTAAGAGTGGTAATGTGCTGGATGTTAAGTTGAGATCTAATTTCAACCCAGATGAAAATTTGATTTCTCTGAAGTTGATCTCTCATAGCTTAGGAAATTTAATGGAGTTCTCATTTATATTTAAGTGTCAATTTCATACAGTTTTTCCTCCTAAAAGTTATTGATATTTGGATAGATATATAGAGCTGTAAAATTAGTTGTTAACATTAGTAAGAACATTAGTTATCTTGGCATTTTCAGCATTTATGATAAAAACATCACAATAACCCACAAATAATCCACACAAATCCAGTCTATCAATTACTGTCTTGTAAAGCGAAAACCTGTGTGTTTATAAGAAACAAATGAATCAATAAGACATTTTTAACTAATGACTGTTGCTTCTGGCTAAAATATGAGTCTAATAACACAATACAATATACAATGAAATTTCTACATATACATTTTTTTACATTTTAAGATGTACAAATTAACCATTATGAATGAACACTAACAGTGAACAGTATTATCAATAAATTAACTTTAGATTAATAAATGCTTTAATATTGTTTATTTTAAGTTCACAATGTCTAATGTCTCTCCTAATGTTCTCACTTTTTTATTTCAGTCTTGCCACCTATAAAGTGACATGACTTTATTCCATAACAAATCTCCAGATATGTTAAATTAGTTTTACCAACTTCTCAGTTTTTCTCTTATAATACTGATATGACTGAAAATACCGTGTTAGGGTAGGGTTAGCTTTAGTGTATCTAAAACATTCATATTTATATGAATATATATTGATCATGTGTTTCACTTATTATAGGTGTTATTTCATGCTTGCTGGGAAATGTTGTATCATTGCCAGGCAAATAAATTAGATAGGCGAGCGAGTTCTAGGGATTTTTCGCTCATGAGCTGTGGTTGATATTTTGTGGTGGCATTCAAAGCATTAAGTGGGTCTCATTGTGTGTGTAACAGACATAGTTTAGGATGTAGACAGACTCCTCTTGATAAGTTGGTATTTTGAATGTATCTGAGTAGAAATCTGTGCACATTGTTCATCACATCTAAAACTCTGTAAGAGAGAAAATGTGAGATTGCTAAATTGTTGTATTGTACAGACACTACACTATTTTTTTTAACAAAACACTTCAGCTATCCTTCATTGAGATACCTCTACAACTGAGATATCATTTGTGTCCTCTTAACTTATTTTAGAATCATGTTTGTGTCCGTAAAACACCAGAAAGTGCTTCCTTCAGCTGAAGAGATGCAGGTTAAGAGGGAAAAAGTGAAATTTGGCAAGACATAAAAGGGAAAATGGAATCAGATGCAACGGCAGACAGAGGAGGAAGTGTAAGGGGGCATGAAACATGCATTTCTTACCCACCCTTAGATGCTAAATGAAAGCACACAACTCATAAAAAGATGGAAAATCAGTGCTAATGGCCTATTTCACAGGTTTTTCTCTGCCTGGGTTTGTATCCGTCTGTTAGAGTCATTCGCGACATGAGACTCTGTGTGCTACAGACATAAATATGTCCAAGTGCCATTTTAAAAATAGTCAGATTGACTTTGATTGGTGTATGGAATATGCTGCCTTGCACAACTATTGATATTACCTGCCAGTCATTTATGTCGAACAAAGCATTACGTCAGGCACTAAAACGGCTCAGTATCATTTGCCAGGTTGAATTCAGTTAGAAATCTAACACTGTTCACCCCGGTCTTTCTCACATAGGACAGCCATGACAGAAGACCTCGGCCCCGTCCCTCAGATCAACCAGACATCAATGTACCGGCTATCAGAGGGGGGCCGCTACCTCCACGGACTCACATCCTGCTTTAATGTCTGTCAAAGCTTTGAGAAAATCTGAAATCATTAGGAGGAGCACAGGAATCAGAAGTTGGAGGTGAAACTGGAAATTGTGGGAGGCTGTGAAGACGGGACCCTTCCATCTGGTCTGTGAAGCCGACAGTGTATTCCTCCCTCTGAAATCTCTCACTTCATTCCATCACAGGTTGTACCGCTAATAACTTCACAAGTTTGATGGATTAAAAGCCATTTTTATTGGATTTAGTCTACAAAACTCCTTTAGTTCAGTGCTGGTTGGCTTATGATTTATGTAGCAGTGATGACAATAATAATACCAGTGTTTTTGCACAAAACATAAATCTAAAATACCCGTTAAGAGGACTAACACTCTGTCCTTGCCAGTGCAAAGAATCGTTTTGAAATGGAAATGAGCATATGGATATTTCGTCATGGCTCTTGTCAAGGTGGAGACGCCTTTCGCAATGCCTTTTAAAGAATCATTGGCACTTTAAAGTTGCTTTTATGCATTAGAGAAGGATTTACGACTATATGCGTGCAAGCGCTGGCCAGTGCGACGTGATCAGGCTAATAGAGTTATTGACACCCCTCCGTATGGCCACACTCTTTCAAGCGACCATCAATCCATCCATCACTCCCCTTTAAAAAGGGATTTAGACAACCCAATGCATTTCATTAAGACTTGAAATTGCTTTTGAAAACAGGGAGATAAATAAAGTCCGTCATGAAAGCAAATGCTAAAAGGCTTAAATCATTGCAATGCCGCACCAAAAAAAACAGGAGCAAGAAATATCCATTAGGTAAAACAAAATGAAAATGTGATTAGAGAAGTGTTCCCTAGCTGTAACACCTCACTCTTCATCATGCTAAGAGATGTTCACAAGCACCAACCAATCAATGCTTTTACCGATACTCACATAGAGAGTGGCTGCATAGAGATTCAGCCCTACACAGGCCTGTCTAGAAATCAGTTGTGTCTAAGAGTAACAAAATAAAAAATAATTGTGACTTAATATCTCATAATTGTGAGTTTGTTTGATGTAGTTGCAACTTCATATCTCACAGTGTAACCTTTTACCAAATTGGATTTGTGATTCTGTCTGCTCATAATTCATAGAACTTACATCTCACGATTTGACTTTATATCTTACAACTTCTTGTAACTGCAAATTTTCTTATAATTGAGAACTTTAAATCTCACAACTGCCACTTTATATCTTGATTTGTTAATTAGAACTTTATTGAGCCTTTTGTTTTTACTAAGATGAAACTGGGCTTCCTTAGGCTTGACTAACAAAAGCACAAAAGAGGGGAAATATCTGTAATATGCTCAAAACATTGATATTTAGTTTAGTTTGAAGTTCATAATTTTTTTCTCTTGATCATGACATACTGTTGGAATTGTATTTAAATCCCACAGAAAGGGATTTTTAAGAACCTGCAAGATCAATATGATTTCTCATCAGGTGCGTAGATCCCAAGGGAGATAGAGGAATGTTCCCCTCAACATTTGGAAAATATCAAATTGTCAGTTAATATTAAGAGGAACATCCTATTTCCTTTCTATTCTTAGCTTTCTGCTGGAAAGTAAAATTATGAGGTCTCTTTAATATCTCAGTAATGAGAACAAATGGAAAATTGTGGTTTGACGATTCTTGCTGCCTTTATTCTGAGAAAAAATTCAGGTCAGTCATCCTGTTATTGTTTGTGTGATTGCTTCAAATTGCAGCTCTAATGAAAGATCTCATCGAGTTTTGTGATTCAGGTCCAACGGGTCCAATATTCATTGTTATTTGTTATTTTTTGTTATTGGGGGAGGGAGTCTTCATAAACAGCAAGAGAAAAACATGCTTGTAATCTGATGATTTGTCTCAATGTGCAATTCTGTAATTATGGAGACAGTAAATAATTAGAAAACAAAACAATTCATTGTTGACTCTCAGATTCATTAGTTGAAATCACATTAATGAATGTTTCATAAGCGAATGGATCTTATTTTGAGGGTGAGGAGAACTTTGATGGGGCTGGTTTTGCTAAAAGCGCATGAAGTTCCCTTCAGGATGACTATGCCGATGAGCCGAGAACTCGTTCAAGCAGGGACAAACCAACTGGGAGCTCCAAACAGTCCTGCTGTGAGGTATGGAGATGAGACTTTATTTGCTGCTGAAGTCGAGAGCTTAATTCATGCTCACTTTCAAAACAAATACCAAAAGAAACTCTGTTATTTCTTAAGGGTGTCATGAAGTTACTTTTTGCTTCTCTTTCTGACTTGAATGTTTTGTGCTAACTTTGAATGAATGAATGATTGCCTGATCTCAGTTATTTTGTGGTTTGGGGAACCGTTCTGCTTGTTTCTCAAGTCTGTGTAAACGCAGCTGGTTTGCAAAATGTTCCAGTTGGCATGTCCAAGAACTGGACAAGAGCTGGTTTTGCCTCCAAAACACTTTTGGTAGAAAATGGAGCATGAGAGCTCACATTTTAGTCTGATCTTATTGTGTCGTGTAGAAATTTGTTGTCAGCATAGACAAACAATCTCTGTTGGTGGAATCTAGGAAAGGAGTCATAATGTAAAGACCTGGGCCCGTATTCTTAAAGATTCTAAGAATCCTTTTAGAGAGCTCCTAATTTAGCTTAAAAATTTCTAACTAGGAGTCTTAGCTTAAAAGTGATTCAGGACCAATCTGAGAGCAACTCTGAGCAAGGAAGACAAAAACTTTTATCTTCGTGAGGAGGCGGGGCTGACCCCATTGCAGGCTATGACACAACTACTGCAGCATGAACATGTGGCTCTGGGTGAGCGGGGACATTGTGTGCTATCAGAACTGGGCACCAGGGAACGGAACGACACCGGATGACTGCAAACTCGAGAAGAGAAAAGGAGCAGTTCAGTCTGGAGGAGATCAGTGCTGGATCAGTCTTCCTGAAACTCACAAACTCAACTTCATCTGCAGTAATCATGAGTGAGGGTTTTGAGAGTTTTAATTGTTTTCATGCATTTTTATGATTTACTTTTGTATCTTTGATTTTTATCTTTTGTAAGTTTCTTTAGTAAGTGAAACCGTTGTTTCTGCTTTAAAAATGGCAAACTGTCTCTGTTTTAATCCTGTATTTTATTTTTCATGAAAAAATGTGCTCTTAAAGTTTTTAACACCTATTTTTAAGATTAAAGTTTAAGATTCTTATTTAGGTTTAATTTACGAACACAAATCTCTTTTCTCTACCTGCACTTACATCTCTTTATGCTATTATACTAATAATCATCACAATATGAGTAGCAGCTCTTGAGAATATTACTGTTGTCTCATCTGAATAAAATCTGGTTTATTCTTCTATTGGGAAATTGAATATTTTCTCCTAGATTTCAAGAGGAGATGTGTTTTATAGGCGTGTTGTTATCTGAGCCTTCTTTACGTGGGTAAGGATGTTGACCCAGTTATTTTTCCCAGTGAAAAGCAGGGTTATTGCTGTTCTAATCTCTATTTAATTTATCTAAATATACTGTTCATTCACGCCAGTTGAATAAATATTTTTCAAGATGTCTAATAATGTATATGTGTGATTATTTTAATGGATTTTTAAAAAAAATATTTGTAGTAATATTTTGTGTTTTGTAAATTCCATATGGCAGAGCATATGTTTCTGTATGCTATAATGTGTTTGAGGGTTTTTGGGGGGCATTTGGGGGTTTAATTATTCTGTATATGCATGTCAAACAGTTTTCAGAGCAATGATGGAGTTCAAGAAGTTGACGCTGTGTGTTTTGTGATTCAAGGATCTAAGAATAATCTCTCTGATAGCATTACATTATCAGTTCAATTCTGTCCTTGTTAGGAAAAGATATTGTGCTTATGGGGGTAAAGACTACACGAGATTTTGGTTTGAAGATGTTACACACTGGAGTGGACTTTGGGACTGGAGTTGATTCGACTGAATACACCGCCGGTACCAGGCGGGCTGGAGTGTGTTGGGACGGCAGCAACTGGATTACACTGGCGGTTTCTTCTACCTCGCCAACAGTGAATGATATATTGCACATGATCGATATATTGTGTCAGGGAACCAGGGGTTGTAGCTTTTGGTTCTTGGAGAAAGAGCCCATCATTCAGACCACTCCAGAAGACAGTCTTTAATGTCCCATCATTCCAAGCTACCTGGTGGGCAAGCTGGAGGAACTCCTCAACATAGCACTCAATCAGGCAGCCATCTTGGGTTATGGAGAGAATGAGTGTGGTAGATCAAAAGTGGAGTTCATAATGCTGTTGTCTGTAATGGTTCGGTGTTCTGTTACGGAAGCAGACTCAAACAGAGGATTAGAATAAACCGGTAACTTTTACTTGAAACAGTAGAGTTGACGGGAAGCTGGAGAAGCGGAGTTCAATTCAAATATTTCAATGGATAGATGAGATATATAATGAAGGTTATATTGATTTCACAGGAACTTGTGGATGAGGCAAATGGAGCACACACCTCACAATGACAGACAATGGAGACATCAACTTGTAGACGCTGGAGGGAACAGACATTGGAGTGGAGCAGAGGAGCACATGCTGGAGAGGAGCACATGCTGGAGAGGAGCACATGCTGGAGAGGAGCACATGCTGGAGAGGAGCACATGCTGGAGAGGAGCACATGCTGGAGAGGAGCA
>JAUZSZ010000079.1:23941497-23956498 GCA_034780575.1 Labeobarbus marequensis | reverse complement strand
CTGAAAAGTCACCTTCACCTTGTAATACCTGTGTCATTATACAAATTTATGTCCTGATTTGTCACAAAAACGCGCACGCACGCACACACATACACACACACACACACACACACACACACACACAAATATTGCTTTTTCCAAACCCCTTGAATGAGCTGGCTTATGTGATATATATGTTTGCCCTTAACACCTTGCTCTCTCCATGTGTGTGTGTTTCAGGATGCAAAGGTCCATGGTGTATTTGTGGGAGTTGTGGGAGGAGCGTTGTGTTTGTTCCTGGCTGTGTTCATATTAGTGTGTACAGAGACCTTCTCTCAGAGATGGAGAACTTTACTCGGCCTCGCCGTGTGGGCCACACACCTCACAATGGGCTTCACCTTTATTTTCAGCACAGAAACCGAAATACCAATACAACCATGGGACCAGGTAACACACACTAGCTTAAAATATTTTATTTAGATTTTCTCATGACAAAAACAGCATTCTTATGTGTTCTCTGTCATGCACTGAAACATGCAATATTGTCAGTAACTGATAATTTAATACTTGTCAGTCTTAAATAAATATTAATGTTGCACTTTTCATCTCATTCTGTCCAGGTGCCCTTCTTCCTCTTCATCATCATTACAATCTACACAATGCTGCCATTCCAGTTGAGCTATGCTGTGACCCTGAGTATCATGTCCTCTCTGTCTCACATCGTTGTTCTTTTGGTGTACCTCACAGTAGTCAGGTCACCCCCCAAACTCACCAATCACCACATCACCAATCAGGTAAAAAAAATCAGTTTCTGATTGGTTGAAAGGAAAGCAGGTTTTCAGCTTCAGCTAATCTGTATGTAAAGAATCTGAAAAGGATGTAACACCTCAAAGTTAAAATGTTAAAAGTCAGTTTCCCTCTTTCTCTCTCTCTCTAGTTGCTGTCAAATGCTGTGGTGTTTGTTTGTGGAAGTATGGTTGGTGCATTTCATAATTTTCAGATGGAGAAAGCTCTCAGGCAGACATTTCATGATACTCTTCGCTGCCTTGGCATTCGCATGAAACTGGAGATTGAGAAGAGACAGCAGGTGCCCATACAGCTTCACTCCAACAAATCACAGACACAGCCAAAGCATACATATAGGAGAAACAAATGCAAATAATCCTCTGTGTAAATATAATGCTCAAATAGTTTTATACTGTCTATTATGCAAAAGTATCAAACTCTGTCAAACTGTCAGAATTTTTGTGCATACAAATTTGTTATTGTACAAACATGGGTTATTTTTATTTTTTCCAAAAAAATGAGACCACATTTTTCAGCTGTAACTCCTTAAAAGTCCAAAGCGTGCTTTAGTTTGACATGAACGTGTGAAGTGAATGCATTTTAAATTTCTCTTCATTTGATAGTGTGCGCGAACACAGATGTTCACAGACAGAACGTGTAGACTAGAAATGGATAGCACTAGAAAGTTTAATCCTTGTTCAGTGTCTGCACTATTTCTGTCCAGAAGTTATGACCGATTTCTTTGTACTTGCTTAAACTAAAGTTGCTTGTTAACATATTATTGTTGTCATGTCCAGTAATTTTTTTTGCTTGTTTTCTGTCTCAGGTTTCTTTTTTGACTGTGAAACAGTGTCACGGGCCAGTGTTGTCACCTTTTGGACAAACTAATTAGTGCAAAAATATTAAAGGCGCGTATGTGAACTAAGCATAGAGAGTACATGTGGTTAGAAAAATGGCTGTGCATGTAAAGTATGCACATACTATGCACTAATTGAAATACGTGTACTTTAACGCTGATTTATACTTCTGCGTCGGACCTACGCCATAAACTGTGCGTCGGTTTTCATTTATACTTCTGTGTTGTCATCCGTGTCGACGTGCAGTACACATGCGGGCCGCTAGTCTGCAGTGTCCAGTGCTTTTGAATGCACGATTGCTTTTTAGTTTCACTTTCACTTTCGAGATTCGCGGTCACACTGTTTATACTATGGAGTGGCAGTACTTACCACACATTTTACAAGATTAGATGTTTGTCAATGGTGCTGAGGATCTGCAAAGCATTCGCCATCGTCCTCAGTCATCTCTCCTTACTCTGTTTATTTGGTAAGTTAAATTTTATGTACTGTAATGTAACAGGCAACCTTTAGCAATCGTTATGTGTTTCCTGTGTCTTTCTGAATATGGATTCACGCTTTGGGCACACCCCGTAACCCCCCCACCCCCCCAAGTCTTCTTCCATCGCGATGTTTAATTGTAGACATCGTCCGATGCCAATTTTTAAAGCTCCAGGTTTGCTTTGCTTGTTTGTAGAGCTGCACAATCTGGCCCAAAAATTTGCAATTTAATAGCAATTAGGGTTGGGCGATGTCTATTAAAAAATATAAATTAAACCACAGTCACAAATTTTATTAGAAAAAAATCAATTCTTTGAAATTCTTCTATTCTTTTTTTTTTTCCTTTCAAAAGTCTATTTTTTCCCCAAATTGTGCAGCCCTACCCCTCATGTCATGTACATGACTTTCTGTTTCTTGTACAGGACACAATAGAAGAATGATTCAGCTATTTTCCATACAAAAAAAGTCAATGGGGTCCAAAACAACAAACTGGACACCATTGACTTTTAGTGTATAGGCAAAATGCACTAAATAGACTTTTGTGTTCCACAGAATAAAGTCATATACATTTAGACCAACATTTGGGTGAGTAAAGGATGACAAAATGTTCATTTTTGGGGGAAATATCAACTAGCAAGAATGGTGGATAATATGTGCTAATTCTGTGGCTTTGCATTCTAGTCTCGAACTGATGACAAAGTTGTCCGTTTCAAAAAAGCAGTGGATTATTACGCCACCGCCAGCAAGCCCCCTCACTTTCCCCCTTATTTAGGTAAGATTGTCAATGTTTTTGATTTTCCCTCTCTGACCGAAGGACATCTATTCCTGTTGGTTCGTTCTTGTTAAATTCTTGGAGCAGGACAAGTGTACGAATGCTCGCCTGGTGTTGTGTTTTCCTGTCTGTGTTTGAGGCCAGGTTTTAGAGGCACGCTCTGTCTCTCAGTCTCAGCCCTCACAGTAATGTGAGAAATTTTCCCACTTGCCTCAGACCTTGTGTGCACTTGGATTGGCCCCTGTGCATACAAATGGGCTTCTTTAGAAAGGACTCTCGCACAGAGAGCTGCTAGTCTGGAAAAACTCTCTTTAGCTCGCCGGAAAACTTTCAACAGGTTAGTTGAAAAGGTGTCAGTTGAACATTATGGGATGAGAGAAGAATAAATTTGGCATTTTTGACAAATTATAGTGGTTGTCTTATAGAGCTATAATAGTCTTTAATTATAGTTAAACAGCAGACTGTTTTTGCATGATTTTAAATGTTCTGGTGTTGTTAGAATGGTATGGATGCAGACTGTTTCTCATATACCTCACTGTGTCTCTGTGCCTGCACACATTTTGAATGCATCAAGGTCAGTTTCCACGGTGGGTGGACGTGCGGTATAACGAGAATCTCAGTTAGGGCTTTTTTAGCATTAAAAAAAAATAAAAAATCTTTTCTGGGAATGGTTGTTTTTCTTTCAAAGTTTCTCTACATTTTTTTTTCAGTTTTTGCTCCAGAGATTGAACCAGACTCTTTTTTACATTTTGTATGCCCACAGTCAGACCAAATCAGATGGGATTGCCAGCAGCACCGCAGATGCTTAACATTCCAGGCAAACCTGAGGTGAGTACCATTCCACCATTATGGTCCATCCTGAATGACTCCTACTTACCCATTAGACTGACACATACGTGTTTCTATTCATTCTCCCAGGTCCAGCATGGCTATTCTGGCCCTCCGTTGGCCGAGCCTGTCCATGAGGCGGACCCGTCGGGTAAAGGGCTTCTAGAACAGAATAGCTACAGCAGCATTCCTAATGACGGGAAGCAGCACACGCCGCTCTACGAGAGGTTGTCCCCCATCAACCCGGCTCACGGCGGCAATTCCAACCACACAGACCCAGCCGCCTTCATCACCTCGTCCACATCCTCCTCCTCCGAGAATGAAGAAAACACAGGCTCCACTGCCAAGTGAGTAACCGAGAACAAGGGAATGTATGTGGGATATGTTGACTTTTGAAAACAGCTTTCTTCTAGTCATAAATTTAACCCAGGTTTTGAGTGTACAGATAGTTTTGTGGGTAGAGTTATTGTTTTGATGCTTGCTGCCATTGTTTTTGCTACAGAATGTTGTTTGCTGTACTGCCTGAGATGTTTTACAAGGTCATAAATATATTTATACAAGTTTGCCTAACCAATCTCTGCAGACATAGACATTAAACTCTGTACATTCTTTTTATTTTCTTATATATAATAATATATATAGGTAGTAGAAACATATTAAACTGATCAAAAGTAACAGTAAAGACATTTATGTCATTTGAAGTAAATACGGTTCTTTTGAACTTTCTATTCATCAAACAATCCTGAAAAACGTATAATGGCTTTTACCAAAAATTGGGCAGTACAATTGTTTCAATATTGATAACATAAGAAATGTTTCTTGAGCACAAAAAAAGCATATTAGAATGATTTCTGAAGGATCATGTGACACCAAAGACTGAGGTAATGATGCAGAAAATTCAGCTTTGCCTTTACAGGAATAAAATGTGTAAAATATTATTTTAAATAGTAGTAATATTTTACAGTGTTACTGTTTTAGTGTATTTTTGATCAAATAAATGCAGCCTTGGTGAGAATAAGAGATTTAAATTTATCATAATAATAATAATAGTAATATTATAGACCTCTAAAAAATATGTTGGCTGATATTAGTATAGGCTGGTATTGGATATTTTACCAGTAGAAAAAAGTATGTGCTCGTTTCCCCAATTTTCACTACAATCCCTAATAATTACACTAATAATATAATTAACACTAATAATTCAATAACACTGTTAAATGTAATATTTTGTAAATTACAAAATCTGTGTCCATTTTTATATTGTACGTTATAATGTTGTGATGCCTAAATTCGCTTGTAGCATGTAAAATTATTTATTTAAATGTTTAGTGTTTCTTTTTAATTTATTCAGACAAAATACTAACGTTACAACATTAATCTGTTATTAGGCAAAAAAAAAAAAAAAAGGGTTATTGGTATCTGGCTGAATTTTAATATTGGTGCATCCATTTCATTCTCAAATGTAGCCATGTAAGTGACCATAAGGGATGGGACAAACAGAGAAACCAGATGGACAACATCCCAGAAGGAGACCATGGGGACCAAAATAAAGTGGGTCGACTTTTTAGCTCTGTGTTAAAATATTATGCTTGTTAAAAGATAACTTGATTGACAAGCTTGATACAATAATGTGTTATCCATTTGAATTCTTTAATTTCTCTTTCAGTCTGATCCTTCTGTGACCTCCCCTGTGAACCAAGGCCCAGAGGGGAAAGGTCACCTAGGGGTCATTGCCCAAATTCCATCCCTCCTTTCTATGCCAACAAGAAATCACATGGATATTACCACTCCCCCTTTACCAGTGGTGGCACCAGAGGTGCTACGAGTCGCTGAGCACAGACACAAAAAGGGCCTCATGTACCCATATATTTACCATGTTCTTACCAAGGTCAGCTTTTAGTTACTAGCAACTCAGCTGTAACTTTGAAACTACTCCTTGTTAAACTGACAATGTTTGATGGTTATTTTTTACAGGGTGAGATAAAGTTATCTGTCACCATAGAGGATGAAGCTAACAAAGACCTGCCCTCTGCGGTGCAGCTGTACCGGCCAGTACGTCAATATGTTTACGGGGTGCTCTTCAGTCTGGCCGAGGCCAAAAAGAAGGCAGAGAGACTCGCCATGAGGAGAAATCGCCTCCCCGATTGTGAGTAACAGAGCTACCCAGCTAAATTGGAACAATTCAACTTTTTAAACAATCATAAGTATCACTAATAAGGAAAACTGTAACAGTTCTCTGTGTTTTTGATAAAATACAATTTGGCCAATTTATGAATTACAACATCGTTACATAACCTTAGTGGAGGGACCATCTGTTTATTGTAATTATTATTCATGAGCCAGACCATTACCAAATTTACAAAAAAGCAAACATTTTGAGAATATTTCAGAATAAATATATCTACATGAAACATTGTAGCATCATCACAGGAACTGGCATCTTCCCTAATGGTATTATTCAAAATTTCAATAATATGTTGTCCAAAAATGTTGTCCAATATTAAACTAAAAGATTTCATGTAGCTGTTATTGTAATGTTGAAGTAAAAAAAAAAAAGCTTTAATTATATCGTAATTATACAGGTGCTGGTCATATAATTAGAATATCATCAAAAAGTTGATTTATTTCACTAATTCTATTCAAAAAGTGAAACTTGTATAACCCAGTAGAACAAAATTCTACAGGTATTGGGTTTCTATTTCTATTCATTTAGTAATTCTTTTTGTTTTGCTCTAATCCAGAACTAAAATGTGACTGAGTTATATGTCATTATATTGAGGTAATCTAATTGTGTATATGCTCCTTTAATGGCGCGATCTTATGTCAGGTTTGATTGCTTTACACATGTGAAAAACGTGGTTTTAACGAGCAGGTTAGGTTTCCTGTATTTCTATAGGTTTTTTTAGTGTATAGTCACACCCTCAATTAGGTGGTGTGTAATGTGATTGGTTGTGGAGAGGGGGACAAGAGAAAGAGGGAGAGGTGTGAGACGTGCTGCAGGCGGTAATCAAGTAATTAATGATTTTACTAGTTTTAAAGATCAAAACTGTAATATACATCCCTTGTGAAACACACAAGTTTTGGTTCGTTTGTTTATTTTGAGCTCTTTGCGAGACGCGAGTGTTTCGTGACATCCTGGTGTCCTTAATTTGCCAGTCAAGCGTGATTACGGACGGTTGTACTGTCAGTTCGTATATTTACTCATCTGTATTGAACTGAGTTTACGGAGAGATTAAACCGTGCGCGTTTAAAAGATTTAAAGACTGTAGACGTTGTTGCTTCCTGCACAACGATGGAGACATTGAGGACCAGATAGGGCCCCAAGTACCCGCATTATTTGGGGTCCCTCTGGCTATGTGGGAGGTGCGTTTCGTCGGACAACGACGGAGAGAGAGACCGAGGTGCTGCTGGAGGCCTAGGATCCCTGATCGCGGTTTTCATCGCACACGAAATTGAGGTATCATTGTTGATTTATTTGTGCTCAGGAGAGTGAAGGGGCCAATTTTCAGTTTCTCTGGCCACCACGAACACGAGCTACGATCCAGGCCTGCAACTGGGTCGGTGTTAATGACTGGTTTGTATGTGTGTGTGGGCCCACAAGAGTTTAATACTGGTTCATATTGTGTTATTCAATGCGTTTAAACTACTGTGAGTATTCAAAATGATGAGTTAGTACATTTCATTCCATGTGAGTTAAGTTGTTCAATTCATTCTGAGTGTTTTTGATACTTAGATCAATTCAGTAACTCTGTCTTCTGAGATATTACCTTTTTAGGGGCTGAACTGTTAAAATCAACACAAATGTGAGTGTGTGAATATCTTATATTCTGAAATTCTTAATATCTTATATAATGAAATTCTCAAAATTCTTTGAGCTGTTTTGACTTTTCTAAATCTATTCTAATTAAATTCTTTATATTTTGTCACTTATTTAAGAGTTGTATTTCCTAATAAGTTTGACAATTTAACTTTTTTTATAGTTGAGTAAAGTTCTAAATTAAGTAACTTTCTAAAATTGAAATACTTCATTTTGTGACATCAGAGGGGCCTAACTACAACATTTCCGTAGGCATTCAGTTTATTTGAACCTGGTGCGCTACCCTAAAGTATAATAACATGTAGGGGGCATTACACGTATCTACTGGGTTTACCAGTATAATCTTTAGCAGGAGCTGGTTCTTCAAAGCAAATATTGGCCTCTAAATATTGATACAGGTGTAGATATAAATATAGACAATGATATAGATGACACTGTAGTGTAAATATATTTTACTTGTAATTAAGGAGTATTCACAAGTTCACCCTCACATATAATCTGAGCAAACAGCAAGCGTATTTGGCATGCTGTCCTGAGGGAAGGCTCTGAGCTGGGAATATTGCCTGAACCCAGAGAACTCCCCCTATCCCTAGTATGGGATGTGCATAGATTAAGTGTGAGGAGTTGGGGTGGAGGAGGGATGCCGAAAAACTGTCGTGGGACAGAGGTGAGTCGGCTGTCTATATATATGTATCGAACTAGTTAGGATGATTAGCTAAACAAGTTCCACCTGTTCCATTATCTGATTGTGCTCCTCCTGAACTTTAATAAAACATCTTTTGGAGTACGTTTTACAAGAAAATACAATTTCAGTTTTCAGAATTAAGTCAGTGTGTTACTTGCTGTTTCTCCGTAACTCTTTGTAAAATTTACTAGCAATTTCTAAATGAAAATTGTTTCTATGCCATTTTTCAGTACTTTTTTTTTTTTTTTTTTTTTAATTAACCCTTATTCAGCATGGATGCATTAAATTTATTAAAAGTGACAATTTATTTAAAAGTGACTAACATTACAAAAGTATCTGTTCAAAATACATGCTGTACTTTTGAACATTCTTTTCATCATAGAATCCTGGAAAAAAAAATGTATTACAGTTTCTGACACCCTAGAATGTGGTAATAGCTGTTGAAAATTCAGTTTTGCCATCACAGGTATATATATATATATATATATATTAGGCCCAGCCCTTTTTCAACCACTGTGGCCACTGCAGCTCAGTAGCTAGATAAATAAATAGTGGTCAACAGGACAGAGGGTGATTAGAATGAACAGCGTGGTGCAGCTGATAAAGGGGCTATGAGACTTGTGGGTGTTACTGTGAGCTTTTTGGACAGAGGTTATGAATTATTGAGAGAGATGAACTTAAAATAAAACGGGACTGGAGGTGGCTCGAAAACCAACGAAGTGCTCACTCTTTCTGTGCCACGCTCCCACCTCACCGCTATTTAACTGTATGCATCCACTTGGCTGGCAGAGAAAGCAGTGAGAGCATGACAAATTTAAGAAATACATGATGCAAATGAGGTGAAAAATGTCAGGCAACAGCCAATCACAGTGAATTAAGGCAGTAACATCTGTTTTAACGTCTCCCTATGATTTCCAGCAAAAAGGGTGAAACTCTAAACCCATGTGTGGAGTAGCAGAATAACAGTAACAGCCTGCTTCGGCCAACATCACGATAAAGTCAGGCGCGGAAAACCGCTCTCTCTATAATTAGCACAGCGATGTCCAACTCGAAGCTCGGTGTAATGAAGCTGTTCAACACCACAACGAACACGCTCCACTCACAGTATTGCAAGATCCACAGATCGCAACAGCGAACACAGACACTGCTCCGCTATGATTAGCACTGATTAGCTCACCGCCTCTCAAATGCCTTACGCTAATAACTGCTAATACTAACCCCCGCGGTGGTCGGTTTACAGAGATCTCAAATCACTTAGCTGTGAGCACTGAGAGTAAACACCCTTTGATATTACAACTGGTGTTTTTGGGATAATGAAGTAAAAGGGTACATCAGATTTAGAACATTAAATGCTTTGGTTAACACTGCTGGCTTGGTGATATTTCACAACGGTTTCGTGGATTGATTTTGTTTTCACTTTTTCCATCCAGGGCATAAAACCGAATCTCCCCACAGGGATCAATAGCAAATCTCTCGGATTCTAACATTTGGAACTTGTCCATCATGAAAAGCTCAATTTCATCACTGAGGCTCCAAATGTCACATTGTTTAGTGATGTTTTCTACTAAGCAAGAAGGGATTGGGTTGTGAGAAGATGAAATGATTTTCTTGCCTGAAAAAAACTGCTTATACCAGTTTGAACCATCTTGAACATGTAAGCAATAAATTGTTGGTATTGCTGCAGAAGCTGGCTGACTAGCATATGCATCATATGTATTTACTGTACTACGCATACAAAGATCTGAAACTCCAAAGAGATTGTCTAAATTGCAACTCCCAAGAATCAGAGTGAATAGGTTTCTACCAGCTGCATGTATGAGCTACCAAGCTTCTACAATTATCATGTTTGAGGAATAACTAAGCTGCAAAGTTTGTGAAATTGGCAGCTTCAAAACTAGCAAACCCAGTAGTATTAAATGTTCAGAGTACTGTTCATTTAAAATATTGGGGTCAGGTTTTTATTTGTTTATTTTTTTAAATTAATACTTTGATTCCTCAAGGACATATTAAATTAAATTAACCAAAAGCGATAATAAAGATATCTGTAATGTTACATAAAAAGTATATTTCTACTAAATGCTGTTTTTTAAAACTTCCTATTCATCAAAGAACCATGAAAAAAAAATGTATCATGGTTTCGAGCAAAATATTAAGCAGCACAACCGTTTTCAACATTGATAATATAAAATGTTTTAAAAGCACCAGATCATATTAAAATGATTTCTGAAGGATCATGTGACACACAAGAGAGAAATGCCTGCTGAAAATTTTATCTTCACAGGAATACAATTAAAAATACACAAATTATTTTAAACTGTAGTAATATTTCACAATATTACTGTTTTTACTGTATTTTTGATCAAATAAATGCAAGCTTGTTGAGCATAAGAGACTTCTTTCAAAGAAAGCCACTGCTATTTTAGCCACTTCAGAACCATCTGCCTCAATGTCACATAAAAACTAAACAAACTTACTTTTACATACAAAATTTTAAATGGATAAAAAGAAATGGCAATGTGCATGCTGGTCAGACGGTCTCAAAAAAGATGTTTCTGGCCTAGAACAAGCTTAAAAGTGACTTTGTACCAGTAATCAAAAGTCTGGCCCTGCAAGACTAGGTGCATGAAAACGCAGCATGAAAATACACAAAAATATACTTCTTATACAGTGAATGTTTATGTACATGGTTGTTTCCAGCAGGGTTGCTGAGTTGGATTTTCTGTGGTGTGATGGCGGGCAGAGGGGGTGGATGGCTGTTATAAATCTGTGGGGGGTGAAGTGTTGTTTGATGAAGCAGGTGCAGATCTTTACCTCCTCTGACAGACTAATCAATTCAGAGCGATACTTATCACCTGCTTGCACTCTCCAATACATCACACATGCACATATCTCATGGCATATCCTCTGTTCTTGCCTTGACCACATTTTATAAGGGAAACAAAAAATGTGTTACATGTATGTGATGTTGGTGTGATAACAGACCTACAGTCTGTTCAATAGCAGGCACGTTAGCACTCACAGCCTCAAAGGCACAGAAAAATGGTCTAAAGATTATTGGGAAAGACGAAAAATGACATTAAACTCAGCATGTATGGCTAAAAGTACCATTTCCTTTGTGATTCTCTGTGTCCTTGAACTCAAGTGCCCAAAGTGACAATGTCTGAGCAGACAGAGAGCAACCACACTTTAGAGAGGACAAAAGGCTGCAGTTTCCAGGAAGGCAAAGCAGGGATCTGAGGTGCAAATTGGGTTATGAGAGACATGGACTGCAGGCGAAAGCACCGGAGCTTTTGCATTATTGATAACATAGCAACACAGCGGGCCTCGTTCGTACAGCGCCCGCCAGTTCTCAGAGCTGCGATTGGTGTTGTCAGTACAGAGGTCAACGCGGACACCACCGTCGGTCTGACAACATTCAAACACATCTGGAATTTATTGCCACGGATCAGAGGAGTCAATTCTCCATTTCCTTCAGGAATGAGACAGCTGCCTCCCATCATGCAATGCAATTTATGTAGAACTCCAGATCTTATATATTCCCTTCATTTTTTCATCTCTGTCCCTCTCGGCTCATCTCTTCACTTCACTTCACCCTTCACAAAGCCACGATTCATTTAAAAATGCACTTTTTACCTTCTCTGATGCTATTTGATATTTAGTAACACTTAACAATAACGCCCCATTAGTTAATGTCAGTTAATGCATTACCTAACATTAACTAACAATGCATTAGTTACAGTATTTATTCAGCTTTGTTAATGATAGTTAACTGTGCATCATTAGTTCATGTTACAGTCCATTAAATAATATTTGCAGATGTTTTCAAAGTGTATTTCATTGTTAATTCATGTTTAGTAAACTAATGTTAACAAATGGCACCAAATTATAAAAAAACACACTTTTTTTGGGTTATTAAAATTATGTCTGATACGATAAGCTGATAATCATTTTAATAAATATGGTCAATAACTAATAAAAAAAAGCTAACATTAAAATTCTACACTATTTTTGTATAAGACAAATTAAAAATAAAACATTACAAACTGAAATACAAGTGAATGTAAGCATCACGTCATTATAAATGTACAGTGTATGTGAAAATGGGTATTCATTTTGAGATTTGCTAAAAATCACAGAACAGTTAACAGCGTTATTAATTACTAATGTTTTTAAAGATTCATTTTAATTGAGCACTGGTTGACTGGTTGGTATATATATATATATATATATATATATATGACTGTGTGTTAAGAACTAGTCAGCCAAAGGATCAGTCTTAATTTTCATTCGGAAATTAGACCAAGTTTTTCACAAAAAGGAGTATGACCACTCTTAAAGAAATAAAAAAAGATAAGTAACTTGTAATAGTAAATTTATGCAACAGGGCGGTGTCTTATTGTGGATAATTCACCAGTTATTTTAAAAAGTACTTACTCCTCCCCTAAAATTACTTTCCTTTTCCTTTTTTTTATTTAACTATTTCTTCTTAATTTTCACCTCTTCCACCAGAAAATATCATCCACTTTCACAATCCAATCTGTTCCCAATGAATAAAATCAAGCCCCATCCTGCATTTTTTTCTTGTTGTAGATCCTGTTTCAAATTATAATTCATCATATTATGAAAGCAAAATAGGCTGCGAACAGCGTTTCATGTTGACCTTACAAAAATCATTTGCTATTCTGTTTCACCGTTCAGCTTTTTGGTACTGGTGTGTGTGTGTTTGTGTGTGTGTATGTGCACAACACTCATAACAATCTGCAATATTCCACCGTCCAAGCAAAGATGAGCTCTGATGTCCCCAATTACAGCAAAAATATGTATTGAGCTATGAATATAACCGTGGTGTTCTGCACAACTATTACGGCTGCATCGTGCCATGGGGGAAAAGACGATCTATATTTGGACCTCAGATTTTCCAACTGTACATCCATTTACTGCTACGCACGTTCTATGGCCTTGTTTTTCCCCTAGCCTTGAAATACTGGGGAATAAATGTTATTCATTTCACTTGCTCAGAGTCTGAGAGAATGAGAGGAGGAGGAGGAGGAGGAGGAGGAGGAGGAGGAGGAAGAGGTGATGTAGTCTTAAAATGAGGTGCAGCTGTGTATTTGAGGTCGGCAGTGAGTAACACTAAAGCTTTGTGAGGATGTGAGCAAAGGGGGGCTGGAAACGGCCCCCAGATTGTTATTCAAGGAGTCGTTCCACATCACCCATCAGTCCCCCTCACGAAACATCTGGTATGAGGTAAAATTGCCCCTATGCACACAGAGCTTCAAGAGCTCTCTTTCAGCGAGAGGTCTTGGGCTTTTGACTGACCCTCTACCGCAGGAAAGAAAGAACGAACGAGAGAGGGCTCAGGAATAATGTAGCCGCTCAGGGAGCACTTGACCTTCAAAGATCCTCCGCTGTTTCAGATGAACTTAACAGGGATCAGGTGGGTTTTGACTGACTGCTGCTTCACATTGCTGCCACATACAGGTTTAACACACACACACCTCCTCTGATATATGACAGGACACTCTGGTGAGAGGAAGAGGGGTTATTTGAACATGATCTGCCAAAAGACGATTAAAAATGCCCCCCCAAAAGATTAAAATGCATTTTGCAGGACTAAAGAATAACCTTTCAAAACATCTGTTTTAACTTCTAACATATTCATATATCACTATGAGTTCATATATCACACAGAGCTCTCTTTTAAAAGATGAAGTCTGTTTTTCTTATGAGCTACAAAGAGTCATTCTCCTCTGAGAGATTCAGTCAAAACTTCATTAAGCACATATCTGAGATTTGATAGACCTCTGTATTACTTTTAAGACAGCTACAGGCATTTGGGAAGAGAACTCTTGTGTATTTTGCAGGAGGAAAAAAAATCCATAAACATTTTGCCGTTTTAAAATAAATGATGGCCGTTTAAGGTTATTTAAAATAAATGATGGATAATTTGTTGGATAATTCATTCCATGAACTTCCAGTGAAAGTCAATGTTATATCTTGCCTCTTTTTCAAAAATAATAATAAAAAAAGAAAGAAAATAAAAAAGAAGTTAAATTGTTAATATAGCGTTTGGTCAGAAATATATTAAGGAAAATATTATTTATAATTTAATTTATGTGCTATAATTACAAATAGTGCTAAACCTTATGTTTTATTCAGTTTACATTACAATTTTTCCTTGATTAAAATAAACTAAAATTCAGTCAATGTCAAATTTTGGACTACAAGAAGTTTAGACATGTAGCCATGGACAAAAAATGTATAAATTAGAATAAATGTCATTGAATTAGCAAATCAATCTGCAAACAAATGACTCTAGATCTATAGTATTTCTCAGAAGTCATTCTTTTCTAAGCCATTTCTGACTTTTAACAAACTATAATTTTAAGTGGATTTTCAATTCCCCTCAAGTTCCTAGTAAATTAACCACATGTGTAGTTTATCACATTATAAACTGGACATAATCCACTAATGTTTGACAACCCGAAAGTGTCCAAATATTTTTGGGGGTCACTGTATAAATATACTGCAGAGAGCAGTGACACACGTGTAAAAAGAGGAAAGGCTGAAGAATTAATCATTGTCCTCCCTGATGAAAAGAACAACACGTGTTACAAGCACATGTTTTAAGATGCTGGTGTCCTCACCAGACTTTAAACTATAGCAAGACTTCCTCAGTTAACAAAATGATGCTGGCTGACCAGCTTCACCAGCTCTTTAACTGCTGAGAGCCATGACCCACTTTCCCTACTGTGAAATCCAATCAGTCTGGTCTTAATCGCTTTTAAGATTTACCCACA
>JAUZSZ010000079.1:23604454-23614466 GCA_034780575.1 Labeobarbus marequensis | reverse complement strand
TGTGTGTGTGTGTGTGTGTGTGTGTGTGTGTGTGTGTGTGTGTGTGTGTGTGTGTGTGTGTGTGTGTGTGTGTATGGAATTCGTTTTTGAGTGCCGCCGTGTGTGAATTTGAACGTTTTTCCTCTAGGAATCTTGCCAATATGGTGTTTATAGAGAACGAGCAACTTCATCACCTTGCCGTCTCTATATCCATGAGTGTAAATTATACACAAGGGAGTTGAAATGGATAAAATGGCCAAACCCTGTCTGCAGTGAATCTGTGGTATCAAAGCCCAGTCTAGCTAAGAAGTGTGATATACATGAATTTAGATAATAATCATATTGGATAACACTAAAGTACCCAACTTGGTGCCCATATCTATTAAAAAGCAAGAACATTTACCATTTTCTTTAAAATTAAATGCAATTATTTTAATTAAATTACATTTAAAAATACATTCAATTTAAATTTAAGACATTTATATTGTTACAAAAATACATTTCAAATAAATGCTGTTCTTTTTAACTTTCTAGTCATCAAGTCATTGCTGCTGAAAATTGAGCTACGAGATATAAAGTGAGTATTTGACTGGTCATGTGATCTCAGGATAACCAACCTTAAGAATAATAAAACATTTTCTTTTTTTCTTTTCTGTTTTTTTTATCATATGACCGGAGTGTCTTGTGTAAATATATATGAATTTAAAGATTTGTCAAAAATATTATTGATTTTCTTAAAGGTACATCTTTTACTTGGCACACTTTAATGCAGGCAGGCCTCTTGACATAAATTCAGAGACAAGAGTTTTATAGAGATTAATATGTGTGTTATCTTTAGCATTAGTCTAAGACCTAGAATAAGTCCCTCGCATTCTGTTTGTATGTCTGTGTTTTAAAAGCCGATCTGCAGAAAGATGTTTAGTAATCTTCATGTGCAAACATGAGTCATAAGTGACAGTATTATTTGGTTTTGGTGCATATGTACCATGTTTGTGAGTGTCTCTCTACACCTCCATTTATAGCTTGTATATGTGTGTGTCCTGGTGTGATGTATTGGGTCATATCTGTGGTCTGTGTGCTATCCTCTTACAGAGATTAACTCTCACATCTCTGTCATTTGCTATTCCTGAATGCTGTAATTTACCTTGCCACACTCACCTTTCTCATCTCACAAAAAAACATGTACACACATCATATGCTCCCAGCCATATTCCCCCTTGAGCTGGGAAAGAGAAACATGGAAAAGCCGGAGACATGTGCCTGACACTTTAACTTAGGGAGTTAGTGTCAAAAACAGAAACACTACCCATGAGGTTCTTCAAAGTCTGATCTGTCCACATATGGAATCTATGAAACAGTGTTGTGCCATTGTCAGTTCAAACCTCAATATTGAACTGAACAAAAGGAATGCTTCTATTAAAGAAGCATTCTATTGCACTTATAAACCAAAAAATAAAAATAAAAATGTGTGTAAATATATATATAAATATAATAAAAAAACATAGCAGTAGTGGTATTTAAGTCTCTTACACTCACAAAGGCTGCAGTTTTTGATTAAAACAATACAGTAAAACATTAATATTGTGAAATATACAATAAAAAATCTATTTTATTAGATTCTAAAATATAATTTATTCCTGTGATGACAAAGCTGAATTTTCAACAGCCGTGAATCAAGATACACTCTTAAAAAATAAAGGTTCCAAAAGGGGGTTTTCACAGCGATGCCATAGAAAAACCAGTTTTGGTTCCCCAAACCACCTTTCAATGAACGGTTCTTAAAAGAACCATTTTTTCTTAGACTGACGAATATATTAATAATCTAAAGAACCTTTTTTTTCCACTGTAAAGGTTCTTTGTGGAACCACTGATGCCAATAAAGAACCTTTATTTTTAAGAGTGTAGAGTATTTCTACAATGAAATCTGAAAACTTTCACTTGCATGAAGCTACATCCACACCAACAGGTGTCAGTGTAAAGTCTAAGATCACTGATCAACCAAAACGGCCAAGATTTGGTTTGTTATAATGTTAAAGTATGATATATTTATCAAGAGGGTTCAATCTTGTTATGAGAAAATGCAACTTGCAATGTAAGTCCTGTCTTATAAATAAAAGTGCCAATTGGTAAAGTCAGAATCTCCCATTCCCATAGAATTTGTCTGGGCCAACCTGAAACATAAGCTTTTTAAGGCTGTTTGAGCCTATGAAACAATTTATTTATGTTGATGATTTTAAATATGTTAATTAAATGTTTTTGCGATTTTGATATTTTCCTTTTAAAGAGGTTTTGCTACTCTGTACATTTTTGTAGCCATCAACCAGTTAGCATTGTTATGTTATTTACCAGTGGCTCCAGAGTGATAAGTCACATGGCATTTACAGCTCAGGTGATTGGCTCAAAAACAGTTGTGCCCAGAACTGAGCGACCATGAAAGAGAGAGAGAGAAAAAGATGGCGGATTTCAAATTGCAAGGTCCTACGCTAGCTAAGCAACTGCCATTGAAAGTAATGCAGGTATTATAAATCTTTAATTGGCCAGCAAAACATTTCAAAACTAGCTTATATTATGTACTGTTAAACTACACTACCGAAAAAAAAGAAAAAAAAAAAAAAAATGAAAACAAAGGTTCCATAATGGGGTTTCTGTAGCGATGTCATTGAAAAACCATTCTTGGTTCCTCAAACAATCATTCAACAATTCTTACAAAAAACAGAACATTTTAAAAATCTAAAGAAACTTTTTCCACAATTAAGAACCTTTTGTGCAATGGAAGGTTTCAATAGATGTTACAGATACTTAATATATATTATTATTATTATCATTATACTTACAATATATTATTATTATTATTAATATTATAATATGTATTAATATTAAGAGTGTGGGAAAAAAGTTCTAAGGAAATATGTTATGAAATTGGTAATGAATTAGGGAGTGTGCTGACATAGGGAATTCCTTCATTCTACACTCATCAAAAGTAAGAACTTGAGAACCAGCATATAATTTCTGCTTGGTGGGAGATCAACAGCTTGTGAGATGCAAAACACTCTAATCCTCCCACTGGGGAAATGCACAGTGCTATTTAACACAGCAATAGTCTTTAAACATATAAAACCCCTGTGAAGGAACGCACAGCCTCCAATTCCCACAGCTCAACCAACCACATGGCCCACAACAAACACTCGCAAGTCATCCCCGGTGATGTAGCGTTCCAGACCGTGGCGTTTAATCGTGCTGCAGAGCTCTCTTTTATTCCCCAACAGGTGCAGCTAAACCGCACCAGTCTCGCCCAGCCATGAGACCAGCTTAGTGTGTGCCAGTTTCATTGGTGTGTGTGCCAAACGCATGGTGGATGTGCCTGCTGCGGGGACATTGTGGAGCGGTTCCTGACGGCTCGCTGGCTCCTGTGTGCTGCCTGGATTTCAGATCCCTGGAGGACGTGCAATCATCAGTGGTTAGAAAGCTTCCTGTGCAACTAAGCATCTGCTGAAGCCGGCACAGACCTGCCAGGAAAAGATGGTGGAGACTAATGTTACGGGGGCTGTTTTTGACGAGTCGGGGTCTGTGTGAGAGGAAGTGAGTAATTACGAGTCCCACGCATCATTAGCACCCCCAGTCTGTCTGACAAGGGCGAGTTTCACGCTTATTTTGGAACGCCTGAGTTTGTGTGTGTGTGTGTGCACGTGTGTGCGCAAGAATATACAGTAATAATCAAGTCCATGTGATGTGGTTAGTGCAAACTTTATGCAAAATGCTCTTTCAAAGCTTAAAGCTTAAAATCATGCCATGCTTTACTCACACTTGTGACCTTTTTTAAAATTTAACAGAATATCCAAACTGCTCTTTTCTGTACAACTGAAGTCTATAATGATCAAAACTGACTGCCAAGATTTTCAGTGCAAGGGTAGTTCACTCAAAAATGAAGATTCTGTCATCATTAACTCATCCTCATAGTTGCAAACATGTATGCCTTTCTTTCATCAATGCAACACAAAAGGAGATATTTTGAAAGTCATTCCAAAATAACATTGAACTTCATTGCACAGACAAACAAAAACATGTGTATATTTGTAGAATATCTTCTTTTGTGTTTTTTATTTGATGAACAATGATGACAATTTTCAATGTTGAGAGAATGGTCCCTTTAAGTAAACCAAATTTTGCCTTAACCTTGTATGATGTGCATTATGATGAACCTTTTTTTCTAACTAAAGAAATGTTGCCATATAAGTTCCAAAAAAGAATAAATAAATAAATAAACAGAGAATTTTGAAAAGTGTGTATCTTACTTTTCTCTCTCTCTCTCTCTCTCTCTCTCTCTCTCTCTCTCTCTCTCTCTCTCTTTTTCTAGAGAAATGTAGCCATATGGTAACTCTGTGTCACAATAGAAAATCGTCCAAAAACTTGATGGAAGACAACAGCTAAGACCTCACAAATTTCTCGATTGGTGTTCCATGGAAGAAAATAAGTCAAACAGATTTGGAATGACAAGAGGGTGAGTAAATGATGACAGGATTTCATTTTTGGGAGAACTATCCCTTTAATTAAAGTACACTAAATGCTCACCATACAGCGAGCCATCATATATAGCATAACGTTATGCTAATGATCATCTGAAACCACCTCATTTTGCACTGATGTGGAACTCTGCCAGCGGCGACTGGTTTGTGCCTTTATATTGAAAGAGGCGAAACTACCTCCCACTGTGTTTGCTGATGATGGAGAGAGAGCGAAATGAAGGGGAAACTTAAAAGTGAGATAGTAAATGTAACATTACTTAAATGAGCAATTATCTATAAACCCAATCGCCAGAGGCAATCGTCCAAACACGCATCATGTGTGAGTGCGTTTGTGTATATTTAAGTGTGTGTTTGGCTCTGTATTCTAAGTGTATATCCTTTGCTTTTGGGTGGAGAAGGGAAAATGACATAGGCTTCTTGGGATGAAAAGATGATGCTTTCGTCTGTCCTCCCTTCAGATCGTTTTCATTTATCTTCCACGGAGTTCGCAGACGGCTTGTCGGTCTGTATGCTTGAGGGAAGGCTGCGTGGTACATTGGATTGCCACTGATGTGTGTGGATCATGTTTACTCAGTTCACAGTGCCAGATCTTTGATTTCTCTTTAGGATTTCCATGCCCCAGTAACCCTGCAGACCGTGTCGTCATCACCATCTCTGCTATCGGCCCATTGCTGTGATCCTCTGGCTCCATGGCTACTGTGGCCGCTGACAGTGCGGTTTTGTCGATGACGGTTCTGCTACTGCGTTGATTTTCAAAGGAAAAACGCTTGTGATCCCAGAGTGTGACGGTGTGGTTTAGTTTGCAGAAGTCTTACATTCATGTCATCTTTTCGCTGAAGGCTGAATAAATTGGGTGCGGAAGGATATTCTTGAAAATCCAGAAATAATGAGTATAATATGCCTTTCATGTACAGAATATGATTCCATAAACAAAACCGATGCGAATTAGCTCATCTGTCTGAGGAGATTTACTGGATTGTTATGAAACAGGATACTGAGCAGCAACAGTCTCTGTCAGGGAACATCATGATGCTAGTTGTTTCCAGGACCAAATGACTTGTTACCAAATGCCAAATTATGTTAATACGCTTAACAACAACCACGTGTAAAGTCGCAAAGACTCAGGGGTGTAGGAATGATTTGGAAATGGGCAAAGACACATTAAAGCATGGATATTCATTCTACCCGAAAGCTGGGTGGGTGAGGTGAACACAAGCATTTTAAAATATTTGGAAGTTGTAATCATTACTATGCCTGATACAAATGTTAAAACAACTCAATAATAATACAGCACAGGTTTGGAGAAAGGAAATGCAATAAAACAATCAGCACGCTCTTTCAACAGAGAACACGCTGGTGTCTTATTACTTTGTTTAAAAAAGCATTTGAAGCACTTATCCTGTTTTTATTAGACATTTGACTTATTAGAACTTATTGTAACTGTGCACCTTCTGTGTGATTTCCCCAATTACAATAAAATGTCTTTAAAATTGTTATCCACAACTTAACATCACATCACTTGGACCCATTCTACTGCATGGCAGTATTACAATAAATAATAATTTAAACAAAAGTAATTAATTAATTCATGGGAAATAAAAAAATAAATAAAAAAACAGTTAAAAACACTAAAAACACTTTTAAATATAATACATTTTGATCTCCAATCTCCAACAGAATATAATGGAATGGAATAGAATAGAATAGAAAGAAAGAAAGAATTTAAGTTGATGTACTAAAATAAACTACAACTGAAAAAAAAAGAATATATCCATATATGTGTGTGTGTGTGTGTGTGTGTATGTATATATATATATATATATATATATATATATATATTCATTTAATAAAAGCAAACCTACAAAATTACTAAAACTTTAATACAAATTAAAATGAAAATTTAAAATCTAAAAATATTAATAAAAAACTAGAATAGTGTCTCAGTGATACTAAATTACCACTTATTTAGGCTTAAATTCTGTTTGCACAAACTGCAAACCCCATACAAAACAGATAGTTTCGGTTTCACAGTTAAATGTCCCATTTTGCACCCTATTCATGGAAATTGCTAATTTCTGCACACATCTGGATGCTTACTGCTAGAAAAAAAGAGCGAGAGAAAAAGCCATTGAAGTGTTTCGACATAGGGGTTACCGACAAAAACAATACCGGTGAGTGATTGCACCGTCAAGACTCACAGACATTAAAAGTTCATCTGTCATCGGGCAGGTCTGCGAAAATTATGAAAATCTGGAAGCCATTGGCCACACAGCTGTTGAGGAGAGCAAGAGCCAGGGCTGAGCGTATGGAGATGACAGGACCCTGAAGTGGGTCATGAGAGGGCCACCAAAATAAATCAGCAGTCAAAGGGTCATTACCGCACAAATAATCCTATTAAAAGTGAATCACTGGAGTTGGCGCACACGCACCTGGCTCGCTGCAACCCCACGTTTGTTAGAGTTAGTGAAGTGACACAGTGACTGAGCAAATCTCATCATACAGCTAAACACAGAAAGCTATTCATCGATACACACGAGCATGCTCACTTACATGCACACTCGGTCTCAGACACTTTAATTCACAGCCCGTATCCTTTTCAAAGAGTAGTTTTAAAGAAAAAACTAATTGGCCAATCAGCTCTTCAGAAGATTGAGTCATCCACATTTCCATGAGCAGAACATACCGTGAGGGAACTCAATCCAACAAAGCAGGGTCCTGGAATATGAAGCATAATCCTTTTCTATTGTGATGTCCCCCAGGGGCCCTGGGCTAGATCATTATCTAATCCAAATCGAGGAGGCCAGCCACATATCAATTTTTCAAGCCTGAAACCGATACAGTCCGTGAATTAATAACTACATATTTTGCAGAGTCAGAGAGGGCTTTGACAATAATCCCATGCTGAAGTTTGCATTTTGATGCCATCAGTGTCTGACAAGTTTTACAACGTTTTGGAAACAAGAGAGAATGAGTTTCAGGCCTCTAATTACTTAAAAACTTTGCAGATGGTTTTATGAAACGAAGACGGGAGGAACTGGGGGAAACAGAACCAAATATTTATGGTGTTGGATTCGCTTTGAGATATCTGTCTCAGATGTGAGGTTGTTGGTAGCACTTTACAATAAAAAATTAATTTGGTAATATTAGTTAATGTATTAAGGCCCGTTCACACCAATAATAATAACTATAAAATCGTTCTAAATTTAAAAGAACAGTAGAGTAAACACCACAACTACAGTGAACAGAGGAACAGTATCAATGAAATTGTTGTCAAATATTTTTTTTTCTAACTGATAAATTATAAAAAAAAATTTAAAAAAAAACATTGACAGTCAATTAGAAGCCATTCTGCTTTGAAGACTTTTAACATTAAACCTAAATGTCAGACAAAAATGCAGCACATGCTTGAAATAAATAATGTTATGGTGCATCGATGTGTACGATAATATGGTTATCATTATAGTTATCTTTATATTTATCATTCTAGGTGTTCTTAATTTAATATTAAATTACATTTTTAAACTAAAGTAGGATTAATGCAGTGTAAAAAAAATGCGGTAACAATTTACAATAAGGTTTTTGTTAACATTTAACTACACAAAGTAACAATGTAAAATACTTATAAAGCATTCATTAAGTAAGGAATAATTGACGACGGGCCGTTGAATTATTAGAAAAATAATGCACACCCGAGGTGGTGATGCGGTCACGACGCGAAGCGAAGTAATAATTCAACGGTCCGGAGTCAATTATTCCGCTTATACTACGGTTGCCACACCTCAACACATCGATCAGATGATATATTTCAAGGGATTCGTCCGGTTTTTGTACTTAAATCGCTATTGTGAGTAGGATTATTTCTTCCGCATCTCATCCATCGCCTCCCTTGCTAATTCCAAAACGTCATTTCAGACCTAGTAACTGAGGCTTGAGCCGTTGATAACAGACAAATGCAGCTAATAACTAAGTTATGAGAGAGAGAGACAGAGAGAAAGAGAGAGATTGAGCATGCGTGAATTAGCCTACCTCTCTGAGTCTGTCTCTCATCAGTGTTCGGCAGCAGCGTCTCTTTTAGTGAAACTTTAAGTTCATTTTCCTCACGAACAGTGATGTTGTTACCTCGATTCGCTTGTGAGAAATGTCATGTACTTTTAAGTCACTAAACTATTTACTGACAAAGTCGTCAGAGCAGCGCTAACAGCATTAGCGTGTATGTTTTCATGTGTGAAAACTAGACCTTTTGAAATAACTGAAATCATTTGGCGAAGTGATACGGAACTGTAATGCGGTCGAGTGCTGCCTGGAGCTACGTTCGCCGTGCGTTTCCCTGAAAATAATTGCACACCGTAGAACGTTCATCAGCCAATCAGATTCAAGCATTCAACGGCCCCGTAGAATAAATTCATTTATATAATTCCCTTAGCACTCTTTCAAAACCTCTCAGCTTTCTGCCATGTTTTCACACAAAACAAAGCTACTCTACGTGCTGTGCACACGTGAGACTGTTACTCACGGTAATCGAATACGGTTTTAATGATAATTAAAATATGAAACCGTAATACTAACCGTGGGGTATTTTATCATGATTTATCGTCAAAACAGTCATCGTTTCATGTGCCGCTTGAACTGAAGGTGCTACAGCAGTCTATTACAACACATTAAAGAGCCACAAATTCTATTTATTGTTTGAATTTCTTTAAAATACAATAATATTTTTTTAATAGTTAATAATAGTTGCGTTTTATTAATAGTTTTGCATAATAATAATTTCATAATTATGCATTTAAGTGTGCAGTGCATTAAAAATTGCATGAAAGCACATTAAGTAGCTCTAAATTTCAACTATTTAAAGGTGCAACCATGTACATGTATTTATTACTTTTTATGTATTTATAAAAAATAAAATAGTAGGTATTATAATAAATGTAAGGTATTATTTACACAACTCTCTGGAGTACTTAATTCTGATTGCAGCACTCTATATTATACAAATATTTTTACAAAATGTATAATCGACTGTTTTTCCAGTCAATTTACAGTTCTTGTGTTAGTTTCATGGCTCTTGTATTGGTCTTCACTGTCTTTCTTGCATAAAACAAAAATTTCAACCAAATTAACTTTTCGTGCCGTTTCATTTATTTATTTAGTGAGTAGCTGTGTAAAAAGTGGGATAATATACAGCTGGCCAGTCATTATCCCAAAATAAGCGCTGTCAGGATGTGAAGTGGCCTTATGAATACCTTTTATAATGCATTATACATACAGGCTTAAAGTAAACTGTTACCAGAGAGAATTGCTAATTATCGACGTTGCAAAATGAGTCTCTTCATTGCACTCAAGGGTTTTGGTTCAGAAGTAGAGTTAAACCACATGCCTCTTTATTTTTCCCCCTTTGACTGCCGATCTCTCTTTTGATTTTACACTCATTTTCAATTCCTTATTCATTCAGCTAATGGTGTTAAACACAGTCTAATTGAAAAAGGTTGTCACTTGCACGCTTTTCTGTCATT
>JAUZSZ010000079.1:23367083-23377959 GCA_034780575.1 Labeobarbus marequensis | reverse complement strand
CATAGCTCCCGTTCTGGAAAACAATCCTCCCACCATCAAGGGTCCTCCAGCAGGAAGCAACAGGACCACCCCACATCCTCCAGACAGCCGGGATCTCTTGGGCCTGGACAGAAGGGACCAAGTGGACCTTCAAGCTCAAGCAGGCAAGCTGTCTCTCAGCCACCTGTTGATGGGCAGCAAGGTCAGCGAACACAGCTTCACCAGCAGGCACAGACATCAGCTGTCAGGCCAGGCTCTCAGACATCTACTGCAGGCACAACACAACCACAATTAGTACAAGCCCAGCAACTGCAAGCTAAACCTGGCCAGACTGGTCCAACATCTCGACAGCCCACCTCAGCAGCACAGACATCCCCAGCTGTAGTAAGTAAATATTTTAATATGTAAAGTGATTTAATGGAAAAGTCAAATCTTTTCTTAAAAGTGGATTTTCCTATTCTAGATGTTCCTGATCTTAAGCCTTAATGAACATTATGGTTGTGATTAATTAAAGCTTGCAGGAAAGTGCCATAGACTTTTAAAGTATGTAATATTTGTTGTTTAAATTCAAATGTTTAATGTCAATTTAAACATTTGAACTTTTTTTCCTGCATTTCTTAAGTCTATAGTTAGTCAGGTTGAGCCATTTTGGTAAGTAATGTAGGTTTTCAGAGATTCAGGGTTCATTAGAAGCCAGTGTAAAGCAGTCTGAAGATTCAGATCACTGTGGTCAGATGAGAGAAATCTTATTATTTCCATCCATTTGTGCACCTGGTTTATTACAGGTCTTGCAAGGCAACACTGTATTGATGCTCCTCAAATATTCTGGTTTGGCTCTGTTTTAATGGAGTATTACATTTATGCAATTAATGTCATTAAAATTGTTTTGTAGATAATTTCTGTTTTAGCTGGGAAATTTAACATTAAAGTTTGGAATGGTGTACACTGATTAGATTGTGCGGCATTCACAATGTAGCCAACATCATGATTTGCATACAGAATTGTGATTGGTCTTATTTCTTACATGTGTTATCTTATTGAAATGTGATTGGTCTTGACTTTATTGCATGTATTTAACCCTATGGTGCTCCTCATTTATAAGTCATATTCATACTCCTCCCCTTGAGTGTAACTGTTTATTTCTGTCAACTATTTTTTAGATCAATAATATTTTATTTTTAATAATATTCCATTGTACTAAAGAATATGTGAACTGACCAAGGAATTTTTTCTTTTTTTCTTCTTATTCGCGATACATGATACCAGGGGTGACCCCGAATAGTCGAAGATTCAATGCTTCGATAAGAGGATGACTACCAGTCTCACAATCGAATATTCGCGGGGTGTTATGATCATGCCATTTTGGCTATATGGGGGTGCTCAAATGTCTGATTTCACATAGAACTACCGGTTTTATCCCAGTTAAGTTAATTTCTAGCATGTTAAAATAATGCTGTAAATAAGAATCTGAAAAGAAAGAAGCTTTAAATAAATATTTTAAGGTGCCTGAATAAATCCAACCACCCGTATAGATTTAAGTTAAGTTTCACTATCTGTGACCGACAGGGGCGCATCTTGGCGGCAGGGATTTAATCTTTAACAAGACTCAAATTGAGGCTGGAGTTTTTCGATCAGGTACCCGACCCTACAAGTTATTACAAAACATTTCAGCCGGTTTATATATATGGTGTATATTATTTATCTCGTATAAGATGAATTTGGTTGAGTTATGCTGCGGTAAAGCGCTTATATCTTCCGCGAGCAGGACAAACAACAATGCAGAATATTAATAACTAGGCTATGACTGGGACTGTCATATACATAACATTATAATGAGAACACTATTATAATAAAAACGCGGTGAATTTTTAGAGTTCAGTTGCTGTGTTTCTGCACGTTGTTGCATGAAGAACGCGTCCACAAAAGGAATTCATTCAGAGCCGCGCAGACACGTTCATGTGCATTCGGGGCATTTTGTGCAGATAGCCTATAAGTCGTAATATTAACGTTATGTTGTATAAATACCGAAGCATATTCTATATGAGATAAATGATGAGTTAAATCCCATTGATTAAAAACCTGCTCTCAGTTGCTTCACTCTACTGGTCATCTTCAGCGTGCGCAGCTCAAAACAGAAATACAGAACATTAATAACTATTGTCATATACATAACGTTATAATGAGAGCTCTATTGTAAAAAATGTTGTGAATTTTTAGGGTTTCGCTGACGTTTAATGTTAACTATCTTTTCAAAGCATAAAACATTATTTTTGTATCTGCGAGGCATCATTTTCCCTGTGTGTTAACGTCAGTAATTATGACTGTCGAATGTCTGACTTGACTCTTGGCAATGTATTTTGCCCCCACCCCCAAACATATGATTCAACTATCAGTCGACTATCGGCAAGATTCGACAATTCTGATTCGACTGTGTAAATCCTTAGTCGGGGACACCCCTAGTACTTATTGGTACGTATTTCACGTTTTGCGAAAAAGTTCCCAGAGGTACGTTTACGTCAAGAGACCAGGTAGAAATCTTGTATGACTAAAGATGATACAAAAAATAAAATACATTTTAAAGCTGAGAAATCACTGAAAAATGCATTAAGAATTTAGCAAATTTAGGTGTAAAAAATTTAGGTAAAAAAGGTATCACTGTTTCCATAAAATATTAAGCAGACAACCGTTTTCAACACTGATTATAATAAAAATGTTTCTTGTGCACTAATTTAGCATATTCAAATGATTTCTGAAGGATCATGTGACACTGAAGACTGGACTAATGGCTACTTTTTCTAATAAGTGCATAAGTGCGTTTCACTGTAACATTAAAATACAAGAGACTTTAGATACAGAAACTTTTAACTGAAACTGATACTGAAATCTTTGTAATTATGTTTTGAGATTTCTCTGATTCACATTTTTATTAATTTTGCAAAATGTGGCATGAAAGCATGAGAACATCTGAGGTTGTGCTACTATTCTTGATTATGCATCCACCTCATGTTCTAATGCTTAATTATGACACAACTTGACATGACTGAGACAAGCTATTGGATGCACATAAAAGGCTTTGCAGTGCACATAAGTCCCATTTGCTGCAATCAAGCTGCTGGTAAAAGTCTAGTAGTGAATGAATCTCACCTCTGCTGGTTTCTCTCTGTCTCCTTGTGCATTGTCTTTTCGTAGGTTGATGATGTGCACCTCCTGAGGGAGGATGGTGGTTCCTCGGCTGGCGCAGCCTGATAGGGCAGTGAAACTCTTTAACATGGCCTGAACCGGGTGACCGACCCCAACTGGCAAAAGTTCACAAGGGCTCCGAGACAATGGACCTGCAAATAATACAAAACATGGCGTGAACATCCTAAATAAACACACATTCTGCCTCATTATTCTGCATAAAGATAGCATTTCAGTGTTTAAATTGTATCACTGGATGTACACAGGCTTTTACAAAGAGCTCTGTGAAGTCATTTCAAATCTATGCCACAAGTATGTAAGAGCTCAAAACATCCCACATGACTATGTGCAAGCCAGGTATGATAAAAACCTTCAGCAACAACTCTGCACAATTGAAAATGAAATCAGTGTTTTTGTATCGCAGTTCTGTCATTGATAAATGATAAGCGTCAGCTATTATGAAACCATCTAAAGAGCCAAAACAGATAATAAATGAAGTTCAGAGAAAATAGACTGCGTGGCATAATGGTACTGAAAAAGTACCACATTGCAATATGATAATCATTTTGCAAATTTCGTTTTTCATCTGTCTACAACAGCAAAAGAACCAAAACCCCAGAATACATTGAGCAAATAAATATAACATACAATATAGGGTAAAAAATGACAAATAATTTCCATGTTTCCACCTTTTTTATGTACGGAAATCATGCTTTCTTTCTCCTGTTCTCTCTCACAGATGCACACACAGACACTCACTTGCGCAGAGACGCGGACAGAAAGTTGTCATCACTGCCCCACAAACTTATCAGTAAAATAGTTTAGCATCTGAAAAGTTACATGACATGTCTCAGTAGCGAGGTTCTTGAAGCAGTTCAACTTAAAGATTCGCTATTAGTAGACTCTGCTCCTGAACACTGCTCAGAGACGCACAGACGCATATTTATATATATGGTTGTATAAAATTATTAGAGAAATAAAGCACTCCCGAATGGCACGGTCTTTCTCATTCTCAAACTAATTTGATTTTTATTGACTGAACGCAAGCGCTTATTGCGACAGAAAACACTGTAACGGTTTCCGCTGATTATGAAATATTTTTGTGTGCTGGGGTGGTAATATATTAAATAGGGAATGGGGCCCAAAAATGTGTTTTGCCTATGTCATGATAAGAGGTAAATCTGGCCCTGCATACAAGATTTATGAGGAATACATGAAATATCATGGATTTAAATTAGTTATTAATGCATACAGGGTCATTTAGAGTAATCAATGGAAAATTAAAACAAAATGAAACAAAATAATAAAATAAAATATTTTTTTTTCCTGAACCTATGATTAACAAATGATTATGTAAATAACATTGGTGAGGCTCACATACAATATTTATGAGGAATACATGAAATAGGAATTGAATAATTTATTAATAAAATCCCCCCTTTATGCATTCAAACACACTTTATTTAACACCGCAAATAATTAAACACTCTTGCTTCCCAAAATAAAGTCTGTATCTCACTTTGAGTAAGAGCCCATTAAAACACACAGACACTCACAAACTATCTTTCAGTTGAGTGTTTGGACAGTTGATGACTACAGTGTCTAACTTTTGTTTCAGGCTGTCACCATCACCTCCAGTAAAGTCGCATCTTACAGGTGACCAATTAATGATGCCAAACCATAGTAAGTTTAAAGCAGCAAGTCGACAAAAATATTTGCGCGAACACGAGCAGTGTGCTCAGCTTGGTGCCACCTCCTCCTGATGCCAGCTGAAGAAGTTGGTATGGCAGTCAGAAGCAGTGTTGATTAAGACCGAGGCGCTGAAGCGTGGACTGCAACAGACTCGCACACAGACCTGCTGGGGAAATTGGAGTCCCTCCAGCTTCATTAGAGCTAGTATGTGAGGAGAAAGGGGGAAATAAAGTGTCTTAGGATTAACATGCCTTCCTTTCTCACGATGCACCCAGTAATTACTCTTTTTCAAGGGTGAGCCCTAAAGAGCACTCGTTGGTTTACTAATTCATTTATATATTCGCCCGCTAATTAAGAACTATCTGTTTGTTCAAAACAACAACACGCTTTCTGACACCGTCTCGGGTGGAGTGATGCTTAGCCGCGCTCGAGCGATGGTGCGCTATCTCCCTGAAGTAAATCCTCTGCACGGCTCGCCTAAACGCTCTCCCTCAAGTTGCCACAGAGAATGGCCTCGAATGAGAAGGAAGGGGAGCGCAAAATTGTGTGGAACCAACAAAACAATTACATCTAATGACTGCAGTAAAAATGACGGTGGAAAGTTTGTGATGTGTAAAAGTAGCTCCCTTCAGTCGACTTGAGCTACATACTAAAAGAAAGCAGTCGAGAGCACGCTCACTCATTACAAAGGCTTTGTGAAAAAGGCCAACAATCTTGCTTTATTTACAGGGCTGATTTAAGGATATTGGGAGCTGGTCTAAGCCAGACTACGGCTATTACAAGAGCTACGGCTCACTCCACTATCGACCAGGGAAGTCTGTTCTTATTTAGGCAATGCTCTTCACCAGTGCACACTAGACAAGTGTAGAAGCCTCTCTCTTCTTTTTATTCTCTCCTGGTCTTCCTTTCTCAACGGTAAAGTTTCATTTGGGTACGTATCAGCCGAGTCCAATAGGTTTCATTAGACTGTTGTCAGATGACACGATCCTTTCACCCTTGACAATCAAATGAGCGTTTGCAAAGGGAAAAGGACACCTGCAAAATACGAGGAATGTAGCTAGCAGTGTTTCAAAAGTTTGAGGTTGGTAAGATTTTTTTAAAAATGTTTTTAAAAATCTCACCAAGGCTGCATTTTTAAAATAATTATAATAAAAAAATACAGTAAAACAATATATTCTGAAATATGACTGCAATTTCAAATAATTGTTTTCTATTTCAGTATTTAAGTTAAGTATTTCTGAGATGGAAGAGCTGAATTTTCAGCAGCCATTACTCCAGTTTTCAGTGACACATGATCTTTCAAGAATCATTCTAATATGCTGATTTGGTGCTCAAGAAACATTTCTTATTATTATGAATGTTGAAAACGGTTAATTAAAAAAAAGACAGTTATGTTTAGAAAATCCTGCATTTATTTGAAGATATTGAATAACTAAATATATTATTTTCAACAATTAATAAAATGAATAGCCTTAAGCAAATAAATAAATATATTTTTAATTGGTTCATTTAAATAGACCATCTGAAAATACTGACTCCATATTATTGAATCAGACAAAGTTTCATATGAGACAGAGTTGAGTTTAACTATCATTTTTAGTTCTCTCTGCCGCAAGCTGCATCTGAAACAAAATAAAGAAAAAGAAAAGAAAAGAAAAAAAAGAGTTTGTCATGGAAAAGTTATCCAGCTCAACAGCTAAGCTATTGCACGTATTTAAATCAGCAGCTTAAATCACAAGAGGAGAGTGAAATCTACAAAATAAATTAAAAAAAATTTTTTCTTCTTTTTTTTTTTGTTTTGGAGCGATACTAAAATGCTGGACATGAAAGGAAGTCCAGGTTATGATCAATAAACAAGAACCATCAAACCATCATCTTTGCCAATTATTGAACTGAAGTGCTCGATAGTAAAGCCTCTGAGCATTTTATTGTGGGAGAGGATGGTTGAGATAAGACAAGAGAGCACAATATATTGAGAGAAAAGAAATAAAAGAGAGAAAACAATGTAAGATCACTGTTAAAATAAGACAGGAGGTAACCCCTGTGAAGTCTTTTCATATTATTACCGTACTTTAGATGTCACATTAACAGCAGGAAGTCCTGCTCTGCACCATTTTCTGCTCTGCTGTGCAGTAATAGTACAGTGTTTTTATACAATATACTGCACACTGTTGTGTAGCTCACCCAAAAATAAAAAATTCTGTCATCATTTACTTACCCTCATGTTGTTCCAAATGGCTTTGTGTGAAACACAAAAGAAAATGTATAAACTGGATGTAAAGACTGCATTTTCAATTTAATGAAGGTGTATCCACCATGGTCACTATTCCTAGCGTGGACATTGTACTAGATAACTCCTTTTTCACTCAAGAAAGACAGTCATACAGGTTTGGAACTATAAATCATGACAGAATAGTAATTTTTGTGTGATTTCCTTGCGGAAAGATGTTATTGCGAAGGCTAGCTCTCTGACACAGCAGACTTTCTTTCATCATGGCCTTTCATGTTCTCTTCAGCTGGTCTATCTACAGTCATCACCACCAGCAGGCATGTCTATTATCCACAGACACAAGACCACTGTCAGAACACTACATGCTGCTGAAAATAACAGCTTCAGTCAAGTTACTTTGCGATCAAATCTATAGCTCAATCACTACATGGCACTTGCAACACCAAGGTCATGGGTTCAGTTACTAGGAAATACATGAACTGATAAATTGTATGCCTGAAACTGAAATATGAATGTGGATCGTCTGTTAAATACTGTAATGGTGTGTGCACACTAAATGCAAAGTGAATATTCGTATTGCCCCACTCAGTTTTACTCGCGGGATGTTTCTCACATCACTCATGCAAATAAAAACACACACAAAAAAAAATTCAGATACAACCGGACATATTGATAAGCTCTTCGATGATTGCCTTGAGCGACCACACGTCATGCAAATTTTCCGCTTGAGTTGAAATTTTTCAACTTGGGCTGAACACGTGTATATAGTGCATTTGTGGCAATTGCATCACCCAATTCGTGTCACACATGTCCCTTGGTGCGAATTTGCATCTATTTGCATCTTTGCATTGACTTTGTATGCAATCTACTCGCCAGACCAATGTGACAAAGCTGGGTGACCAGCAAACCATTAAAGACTGGCTTAAGCTAGGACTGCATGATAATACTGCACCGATAATCATGATAATTTTCCCTCAATAATTGTAATCACGATTATTCTCATTTGAGAAATGTATTTTCACAATTATGACACTTTCATGTAAACACAAATAAAGAGAATGTCAACCTCATCTAGTTTCCTAATTTACTATATTTATCATAGCTTATGCATTAACACATTCTTTATGAAAACTGATAAAACCGTATGAAGCTTCTCTTCCCAACACTAATTTGTATTAAAGTTTTTTTTAATTAAAACAACACCTGGCACTTTTTTGCAGTGCATGGTTGCCAGTTTAGGCAGATTATATAAAACAATGGGCAGAAAATACATCCACTTAAAGAGAAAAGTTTGAAATGGGGGATTTAATCTCGACATTTGGCAACCCCAAGAGTGAAACCTTGTGGAGGCTTGTTACCACTGAAAGATAACAGAAATGTCAATTGAAACAAACTTTCAGGATAAATAACCAGCAGACAATCAAGAGAAGCAGAAATCGTGATCCTGATTAAAAATAAAATTAATCATGCAGCCCTACTTTAAGCTGTATTTTTCAGTAGAGCAACACTTTTGACTCTTTTGAGAAAAACTCAAAACATTTTCTCTTCACCTCTACTCAAATTTTCCGGGGTAAGTTTCTTTGGGATATATGGATATGAGTTAAGAGCAGAGCCAGATTGCATACAGGTACTTGAGAGTCATGCAGTGTAAGACAGATGTTATCGGTAACCAAGGCAACCCTTCATTCTCATACCTTAGCTCTGTAGTATTGATCAGAGAAAGCCTTCTGTTGCTGCTCATCCTTCACTCATAAACATCTAGCCTTGCATTTGTTAACAACACTAGCTTGTGAGATAAAATAAAATAAAAAGATCATCAAATATTCAAAGCACTCAACACTTTAAATGAACCCCTAAGATGCAAGCTAATTACACTTAATCATCACTCGAATATTTACTCCTATACTTAGTATTCATCCCGTAGAGAGATTGCAGGGTTATCAATCTATTAAGGCCTTTATGAGCTGATGTTGTGATGTTTTATGGGTTGTTTTTGACTTTTAGTGCAGTACTCACTGGACTGTAGTGGCTATGTGGAGTTTGCGCAGACCGGGAGTGGGAAACTGCCGAGAGTTAATGTAGGAAACTTTAGTCATGGCTGTGTTGATGCTCTCCAAGTCATCTGCCTCCATGACCAGCACTGACTGAGCTGGGTTGAAGTGGAACTGAGAGGGATCAAGAGAGTGTGAGAAAGAGCCAATTTTCATAATCGAGAGAGAGACAAAAAAAAAACTAAAAGCAAAGAAGCAAATGAACGAGTCAACATTTACATATAGATGAATAAATGATGGCTGGGAACGACTGATGTCAACGGATTCTCAAATATATTCAGATGATATTAAAGAGATGGACAAAGAATGGAATGCCTATAATCCTTCCAATGAAAGGCTTTGCATATATGTATGTGTATGCGTGTGCGCATGTACCTTTATGCCTTTTCCCAGACTCTCGAGTGAGCTGATGTCCAGGCCTTCCTTGCAAGCCTGTAAGCAGGAGATCACCTTTTGAGTTGCAATCTTCCCAGGTCGGATAGTCAAGCCTGAGAGGCTTCCCCGGAAATACTGTGTGAACCGTGGAGTGGACACCTCTCCTCCTGTAAACAAACACATTACAAATCATGCATATACTATGCATGCATATGCATAATTGCAGTCACTAGCAACAAAATATACTGTACAAAAGCTAAAGATATCTGTAAGCTAAGTGACACTCTGTGTGCATGTGTGTCAAAATGTCAAAAACACCTGCTGTGCTTTGCTTTGCTATGATAACCCACAATCAAGTGTGTGCAATTCAGCCATTTATCCAAAGAACAAAACAGGATCCGATGTGCTAGTGGCAAGACGTCAGTTTGTTTATAAACTCTACATATTAATTTTTAGATTATTATTATAATTTAAAGTTCTTGCAAGCTAGTGCTGTATTGATATTCCTTAAATGTTGTATTTGTTCTGCTTATATACAAATATCAAATAATGTTAAACACTTAACACTTTGTTATTAAAAGTTTTCATTTATTTTCTAAATGCAGAGTATTAACTTAAGCCAGACTTCTCCAAACAATAAGTCTGCTTAAACCCTGCCCCTTTCTGACAACTGTTCAGATCTGCCCCTATCCAATCAACAACTGATTGATAGAACCAAGGCTCCACCACTTTTTTTTTTCTTTTTCATAATGTTTCACTCTCATGTACTGCGCATCACAACACAGAAGAAAAGATTGGATGCCGCTTCTGTTACAACACAACTTAAATAATTTTTTAAATCACAGATTAAAAATCAAGCTTTGTCCAATGGTGCATTAATGCCTGTCCACATTTTCAGCTGAGTTGGTTCTTTGTTAATGCACTATAAGTCATGACGCAAACCAACCAGCTACGAAGTGAGTCACAACATTTCAAAATTTGATTTGAAACCAAAAACTATTTTAAAAACAAACAGAACTACATACCTAAATGAGGGAAAGAAATACAATCCCATTGTCAAATTGCGACAATATAACTATACTATTATTTTTTATTTTATTTTATTTTAGCACACAAAACATATTCTCTTAGCTTCATAAAATTACGGTTGAAAGACTGATCACATGGACTATTTTAACAATGTCCTTACTACATTTCTGGAGGTTGAACGTGGTAGTTCTGTAGCTGTCTATGGAGGGTCAGAAAGCTCTTGGATTTCATCAAAAATATCTTAATTTGTGTTCCAAAGATAAACAAAGGTCTTTGTTTGGAATGACATGATGCATTACACAAAATAATGTTATTTTTAGCATCATCATATAACCCCTTT
>JAUZSZ010000079.1:23146879-23163165 GCA_034780575.1 Labeobarbus marequensis | reverse complement strand
CTCTATTCTGCATTAAACATTACCTTATCAGTACAACACTATGGCCAAAGCATATCCGGAGCTGTCAAGCAACTCTGCGCCTAATGTCAGGACAATATTGAACAAACGATGAGGTCACAGATAAATATTCGCTTCAAGACATGACAGACTTAACATACAGTACGCTGGCACGCGCAAAGGAAGCACCTCCTTCTCCATTAATTTAACAACACCGGCCGCGGTGCACAGAGGTCCTGACAATGCCCTTCGCTGATAGGGGGACAGCATTTATCTGCAGGTAAAGTGGCCTGAAGGACCCCAGTAAAAAGGGGACTCGTGCATAGCAATGGCAAGTCAGAGAGCAATGAGATTGTGGGGAAGATAAGCTGAAATCATGACATCTCAAGGAGAAAAAAAAAAGCCAGTAGCCATAGTTTGTGTCACAGCCTGGAATTTTATTAGCACAGGATGAGAATTTTTCCTATTTCCATTTCCTACAAGAAATAAAAATGGCACACAAAAAAACAAGGGACAGTAAAAGAATGAACTCAAGATCGCAATTTAGCATGACTATTAAAATTGAACCAAACAAATTATCAGACAGACAGACAGATAGATATGCATAAATTAAATTTAGTGTTAGAGAGAATGCTTGAATATTCCTTCAGTTGCATGCAGAATGCAACATATTAAAAACACTGATGTAGCATTTTTTCATGTCACACTCCTAATTATTGAAAAAGCAGTAGCTTGTTACCGGAAAACCCACAACATTTTGAACCATATGGCACACTACTGAAAAATGGCGTGAAGTCTGTAGCGTAGCTGCTTTTATGGTCTTTCTTGCTTCCTAGCACTGTCATCTACATCTGTCCAAACAGCTGGATTTAGCCTCATGTGCTCAGGACTGAAGCAAACATGTCAGATTTCAAATTGCATACTTCCAGGAGATCTTGCGCCATCCGAGCAGCTGCCACTGAGATGAATCGGAATGCTAATGGATGGCTTTCTCCAGGTATTACAGACCTCTTTAGGCCATGGCATGGCCACAGACATCACTAACCACCAGTAATACTCTGTCATGAGTCGAACTGCGGCTGTAGGTTAACGAACATGAGAAACTGGAGGTTAATGCTATCCTTGGAGATTGTACCTGAGAGGAGGTACAAACCTGCTGTGCTTTATGCTAACCGAGCTATTCCTGGAAGAGGAGCCAGACGGCTGGAGGAAACAGAGTCTAATCTGGTACCGCAGTCTGGTTGGAGAATGGGTCACAGTTTCTAGGTTGTGTACACTCAGGGCAGGAAGTAAACGCCAACTGCTGGGGCAGCTGGGCAGGAGATCCAAAAAACCTAATGCATGCAGAATGAACAAATGACATGTCACAAGTTGCCATAGCTACGTCGCTCTGATTAGCGATCGGCACGATAAATTCTCTCATCTCCCACATTTGATTACTCATACCACAGTATGTTCCCCATGGAGACAAAATCTACATAAAATAATCTCCACAAGAGTCCAATTATGTACAAGTGCAAAATCACTAAGCAAACACATCTCAGAGAAGGGAGTGATATTTATAATGTACTTGCTTATCATGCCTGACTCATAAGTTCTGATTTGAATTGTCTTTTTTTTTTTTTGGCCCAAAGGCATGTGCTAAAAAGGGGTGTAAAGCTAAGCAGACATCTAACGAACTAGTACTTGGTTTCAAAAAGAAGAAAAAAGCCATACACTTTGAGTTAAACATATGCTAGCCTGCTGCAAAGCTAACTTGTAATTCTATTGAGAAGCAGCCAAAAGAAATGCTACGCTGCAACAAATACTATCACAGAATTACGGGGAGCTCCAAACACTTAATGCATACTGCACTTCCCTCTATCTTGCTGACTTTTTCAGGTCAGTTTACTACTTAGGTACCATAATGAAAAGACTAGCTTACAGCAGCATCTTATTTCCTAGTAGTTCTATGCTTTACTGGAAAAAATGTTTTTTTTTTGTTTTTTTTTCAAATATTATATTTTAAATGATATACCAATAAACACACACATGCAATAATAATACTAATAATACCAATTATTATTATTATTAATTGTTTTAAGATCTAACTAAAGACTGAGGGTACAAAGGCATATTTCTGTGGTTTACAGGGTGAGCTTTTCTAAACTGGGCCGGTTAAATATCCAGGTCATAACAAGAGGGTCATTGCTTTGAATCAGAGAATTAGCACAAGATTTAAGACAGCAAACAGAGTCCAATTAGTATTGTGGTTCACAATCCACAATGTTACTGTTACACAAGCCATTGAAGCTGTGAGATCACCCTTGCTTACGAAATACAGGATTTGCACATTTTCCTGCTCCAAAACGTATTGTTTGTTTTGCTTATTTAACCCCATTTGAAGACTCGAAAGGTTGTGAGTTAATTTTGAAGGTCTGACTAATTGGCTCCCTGTATTGAATTAAAGCCTTAATAAGCGAAGACAGCTGAGACAGTTACTAAGAATAAAGCAAATTACAAGAAGCAGCTATTTAATTGCTTCCTTTTGAGATATAATCTATTTAATCAATATTATGCCCACGTAAATTAGCTAAAAACACCAGCTGACCTTGGAATAACCATGTACAGTGTCTCTACCAGTGTGCACATCTCAAACCAGCCTAAGATTGTTTGCTGGTCTTAACTAGTTTAATATGCTCTCCCAAAATGATAAGTTGAGAGAAAAGAATCTCTAAGACCAGCAATCCACACCAACCTAACCAGTTAAACAGACGTGCAAACAAACCATTATCACTTTAAATAAGTTTCTAAGATACACATAAACATAACATCTAAATCATATTTAGTGCCTGATGGTTATCTGAACATATTATTGCTCAAGTGTATGATGTAAACAGCTGATGACTGTTAAAAAAAGACACCAAACCAGAAATTAGTGTCGATGAGGCTTATTAATGCTTTAAAGTGAATGAATTTCCAGCAGTGCAATACATCATTACTCTAATATTTTAATGTGAAGATTAGAAATCTAATGAAACGAGTTATTAACAAACAACAAAGCATGCTAACACAAAGCAAAATTTGTGATTTTGTCACATCCAATCTCACTCATTTTAATTTCACAACAAATACATAAACATATGATTTGGATTGACACATGGCATTGTTTTGAAGCTAGACATAAAGAAAATTGCTGCTGATAGCCTACATGACAACATCCAACTCTATTATAAAACTGAAGCTGCAAGCTATTTTTCTAGTCCACCGTTTTTGCTAGAATGACAGGACATCCATTCCGCCTATAAGTAATTTTTTCCATTTTATCTATTCATTATTTTGAAACCCTGACAAAATAAGCCAAGTTAATTATACACTGTGACTATTTTAACCCTCACCCCTGTGAGAAACTGTCAAAGCCTACCTCTCTGTCAGATGAGTGAATGCTCAGTATGTCTGAATGGACAGCCATTCATCTCAAAGAAAAAACAAATGTTTACCAAGGACACAGATGTTTTATTTTTCCCCAGAAAGGACGAGGCCCTGTTGGATGTTAAAAAATGTTCATCTTTGCGCTTGCCTTCCAAGGTTAATCGTGGTGCTAAGTCCGTCCACTGTTGAGACGACCCCATCAAGTCATTCTGCCCCGTGCCCGTGTGCACATTCCTGTTGTGATCTTATCTGGAAATGGCTCTACGCAGATGCATATATTGCACCCCGCCAGAGGCTCTACAAACAAACAAACACTGAGGGGAAAAAAGCAAAGCTAGAAGCAATCTGGATTGAAGGGCAAACAAATGCCTAATATAGCTTTTCACAAGCCTCAAAAACATACAAGGAAAAGTACAATGTATTCTTGTAAAAGGAAAAAATATATACTTTATTCTTATTCAATATGTTAATGTATTCCTGAAATCACATTGTTCTCGGCTATGCTCAGATTCCCAGTAATTTCTCTAAGGAGATTCATGGGTTGTGAGCTGTGATGTTCGATTGGGCCCATCGCCTGTTCACCGTTCCATTTGTTTGAGCACCATTTTATGAGGGCTAAAATAACAAAACCAAATAAAAGCCCTCAAAGATAATATATCCACGTCTTTTCATTTTGAATATGTATATTAATATTCAAGCATGGCTTGCTGTGGGGTACTTCTGAACACCGTCACAGGATCATAAGCAGGCTCTTCAAACTGGATACTCAGTACAGCAGATAAGATTTTTTCATTTAGTATTTTTCTTTTTTTGAATATTTGATTAAAGCGATAGTTCAACAAAAACAAAAAAAGATACATTTACAAAACCAAAAATCATTATTTATGTCATTCCGAAATCATATTCTGTTATTGTTCAGTGGAGGAATTTTCACCTTTGTTTTCCATACAACAACAGTTCCATGTTAATCATCAGAAATCATTTAAAAAGTGCCATAAACACTATTTTTACAGCTCATTCAACATAAGAACTATTTTCTAAGTCCAAATTCATACAAGGTGACAAACAGATAAAAAAAAAAATCAATTTATTGAAAATCTTCCTTTATGTTATTGTACAAAGCTACTGTATGGCTTAGAATATAGTACATGAGTTTTATGTGGCTTGTATGTTTTTATTTTTGTTTTGTTTTGTTTTTTGACCTTCAGACAGTGATACAACCATTGTTGTATAAGAAAATCACCTCATGAAGGTTCTTAAATTCTCCTTTTGTGTGAAAACAGGTCATATGGGTTTGTGAAAGACATGAGAGTGAGTTAATGATGACAGAAGTTTAATTTCTGGATGAATAGCCTATCTCTTTAACAAAACCATCCCAACTAAATGGATCACATGCTATTCACTGCTGTAATTTTACATGTGCTAAATAGTATGCAAGATCACAGCATCTGCAGCAGACACAATGCTCTTTCATCAATCTGAGATGATGAAACGTTTTATCACTTTTCTTCATAGGAAACAATGAGGAAAATTGCAAGAGCTCACAGGCATCGGCTGCTGTTGACTGTGCATGTTTGATTGTTTCTTCTCAAGGACGGACAGAGAGCCTTGCTGCTATAAATATGCAATACTTCCTTAGGCTGGAGAGATAGAGAGAGAGGAGAGAGAGCTTTTTGATATTCATGGACATTCAAGTCCTCTTGAAGGATATGCATCTGTGCAGGAATCAAAATGATCCACTCAACGAGGGAAAATTATACCCCTCACATGCCATTTGGCTTCCTCAAATTACTGAGAGAAACACACCTCCACTCATGCTAAAAGGCTGGGCAGGGACATATAATTGCAGAAATAGAGGCTTTCCATACAAGTATTTATCTTAGTATTTATCAAACAGTTGGTGATTTTAGGCCAAAACTTGAAATTTAGGGTTCAGAATGTGAAGCATCTTATAAAACCCTTTGAAATGATTTGACGAGAGCAGGAAAAGCTAAAAGACTTTTGTTTCAACACAGTGATGAGCCATCATTTGCTACTTGATGCGGGGGAGGAAATTTCTAATTCTAGAGAGCATTTTTTGGGGCACAAACAATGTAGTGCAAAATGAGTCAATGTTTTTAGTCAATTTTTCTGCAAATGTTAAACGCATATATAGCCACTAAAACAGGGGTTCCTAAGATTTTAAGGTTTAGGGTTCCTAAACTTTTTTTCAAGTCGATCTCCTTATATGTAAAGCATTTACTTGAAGTTCCTACTGAGATTTTAAGTTAATATTTTAATATTTTAATTATTAACATCAATATTATTAATAACAACACAATAAAACAGGTGCAATAACAACAGTGAGGTTATCATTATATAGGCTAAAAACAGTGCTGATCTTCACTTTGAAACGCATGGCACAACACTTACTTGATTCAACTGTAGCCTTTGATTTGATAATCACACTAACTTTTCACAAATTTTGTTTTGTTTTGATTAATTGTGCATGACTAATGATTCATTTATGTATTTTAATTTTACATTCAATTTAATCATTTCTAGTTTTCAACTCGTAAACTCCTGTTTGGAAAACCTTGCCAAGTTGCGCTAAAAGATCAGTTTGTCAAGTTTTAGGAGTACAGTAGCTCATAGATGGCTTCAAAATGAACAGAAATCAACTAATATCCACAAATTTCAAATGCTGAATTCATAGGGCCTTTAAGTGCCATTAATTAGATCATTTGTAACCCTGATTTTTTTACAGAGAAAAGTTGAAAAGATTTTTTTTTTTTAGTTTGAAATAAGACAGATGGAGAAAGAAAGAGAAGGATAGACAGAGAGAGACCATTTGGCTTCGATTCAAGTTCGTAGGACCAAACCATATCTCAAGACAAGTAATTACATTATCTTTGTAAATGTTGCATTTTTCATTTGGCAGGGAGAATAATTTATTCATGCAGTGGGCCACAGTTTTTTTTTTCTTCTTCTTTTAGGAAAATTTGCTAAAATGATCCATGAGCTTTCTTTGGTGTAATCTTCTTAATGTTTCCTTTTCTCTGCCTTTTTCAAGTTCGAGAAACCATCTCCATTAAATTCCACTGACATTTTGGACATCAATCATCTGCAGCAGGGACTTGTTTACCATCAGTGTGAATGAATGGCCGGGTTTCAGAGAGATGAACATTGTCTAGACCAAAGCAGGGCATTGGGAAAAAAATAAATAAATAAAAATAAAAAAAGGGCCCACATGAACACATCTGTTCATACAGAGCTCATTGTGTCCAATTATTCAGCCTCTGCGGTTCTTTAGAAATATGGGTAGAAAAGATCCAAATCTCTCTTCCATACATATTTTCTGCATTTTTTTAGATTAATTAGTATTTGCTCTCTTCCTTCCTCCCGAATCCTCTGCCAAAGGAGGATTAATGAGGAGTTTCATGTTTTATAATATTACAGCATTGTCAAAACTAAATCCATGTGTGGTTCTACACAAAAAGAATCAATCTACAGGTTGGAAACCATCTCACCCGTCTAAACCCAGTGTAATCCATTATAAACCAACTGTGAAAATGATTGGCAATCAGTTCACCAGATGATTCTTAATGACTAACGATCGCTAAATGGGATTCTTTATAAATATAATGTTCACAAAAAAACCTGATGATTATGTCATTCTCTCATGGATCGTGAAAAGCATTATAGTTCTTATAAACTGACAGCAAAGCACCTGAAAACAAACAGCGAGCAGGCCGACAAATGACTGCTCTTTAATAGGATTTCATCAATGATCATTTTCCCTTGACAGCATAACGCCAAAACAATTTCCGAAGTGAGAGAAAAGCTAATAGAGAACATGTTTGAGTATTAAAAAACAGATACTTATAGTCAAACAGGAAAATGACATGTTAATCTGATGTCTGTCTTTTTACAAGCCTCGCCCACTGTTTCTTTCCCTCCTGCGCTGTTCTTATTTCTCTAACTCAATTCGCAATGAGGAAATCGAATTAAAAGCCATTCAGCCCGTCAAAAGATGGATTTTGGCTCTCTGTTTCTCTCAGAGTGCAAAATAACAAAATCAAACAAATGTTTTGATGGATGATTCAGACATCCTGGTGATCTGGAGGGCAGGGAATTATGGGTAGCATTATACATGCACACCGTTTGGGGATTATTACCTTATTTTCCTGCTGCGCTGCAGATGCAGACTACAAGACATCTGTGGGACTTAATTTCACTCTCATCATAAAATCCGATTTTAATGCAGCATGGGATTAAAACAGCTTATCAATTCACTTCTCATTCGTCGAGACCCGTGGCAGATATGGCCAGAGGGCAAATCTGGAGCCAATTTGGGTCTCACCTGCATGATCAGCATGTTACCAAGAGAATGTATAACCACATATCTGCAATATACATATATACACAGCACACCTGTTGAACTAGTTGGATCATGAAGGCTTACCATAAGCACAAACATCTATGTATACATACACGCACACATACACACAAATAATATATGTTTGTGTGTGCATATATACATGTTTACACACTCCACCATTCAAAAGTTTCATGTTTTTTTTTAGTCTCATATGCTCAACAAAGGTGCACTGATTTAATCAAAATTACAGTAAAAACAGGATCATTGTGAAATATTTTAATACATATATATTTTTGCATTTATGAATACATATATGAACAATGCATTTTATTCCTGTGATGGCAAAGCTGAATTTTCAGCAGCCATTACACCATCAGAAATCATTCTAATATTCTGATTTGGTGCTCAATAAATATTTATCTACGTTGAAAAAAAAGCTGTACTGCTTAACATATTTGAGGTGAAAAAAAAAATAAAATAAAATAAAAAACAAAAACATTTGTTTAAAAAAAATAATAATGTAAAAGTAATGGGCCCAAACTTTTGAACAGTAGTGTATATAAATACACACAGTATTTAAAAAAAATAATTATTATAATACAATAATATTATGTATTATTTTTTTTACAAAAGTATAAAATATTATATAGTATATAGTATGTTTTACAGGTGGACTGGCAGAAAATAGAAAGAAAATAATTGCCCTTAAAAAGGGATTTATGGTGCCTCAAAATCAATTTATCTTGACCATAAAAAACAAGCGCAAAACAGAATGAAAAGTGCATCAAGAAACAATGATGTGCATATATCCGTCTTCCTTTTTTATGCACACCAATGGAAAGATAGTGAACATTTCAAAGTGAAAGATATTGTGTTCTGTTTCCTTTATTGTGCGAGATGATTTCCAGATGGAGGTCTGATATGAAGGTTGTGCAGCCTCTTGTCTAAAAACAAAGCCAGCGTACATCTGAATGGATGAGCGCCGATGGGCGCTCGAGCAGAGCGTAATAGGACGCATATGAATTATCTGGCTTTGGTCATCACATTATTATTTTGTCTCACTGCAATGTATTAGTTATGTAATGAGTCTGAAAAGAAGAAAAGAACAACAGCAAACACTTGTGTGGGATAACCAGCATCAAAATAATATAAAAACACAATTCCAGAAAATGTGTTCTGGGTTCTGAGAACAAGCATAGGCTTGTAATGACTTTGGTGAAAAGCTGTCTCAAGGCGCAGGACATTGTGTCTGTGATAGCCTCACATACTCCCCTGGCCACTTCCCAACCTTTGCAATTTCCAAAGGCAACTTCATGTAACATGTTGCTGAAAATCGACGAATTGAATCTACAGCGCACAACCCAAATATCTCGCGGTGACATATAGAGATGTGGCCCTGAGGCTATATGGACTCTTTAATAAGGCTAGTGGGTGCAGTGGAGGTCCCCAAGGCAGCGAGTTGTTTGGCAGATTTTTCAATTCGCCAGTGACCTGCCTTGCCATCTATCTAATGGCATACTGGTCAGAGATAGAAATCATAAGGAAGTTAATGAATCAGATTTAGATTGCTCTTAATAATTCTGGTCCCATTAGACATTAGCTAACATAAACAAACAATGAGCAATTTTACAGCATTTTTAATTTCAGTTAATGTTCATTAGTATACTTTTTTCCAAACGTCTAGTTTGTTTTTTTTTTAGAAGAATTAATTTTTTTTAAATAATTACTTTTCATTCTTATTCAGCATGTATTCAACTGATTAAAAGTGACAGAAGACATTTATAGTGTTACAAAAGACTTCTATTTCAAATAAATGCTACAAATGAATACAAAAAAAGAAGATGAAGAAAACGACAAAGACGATGAAGAAAAATATTTCTTGAGCACCAAATTAGCATATTAGAATGATTTCTGAAGGATCATGAGACACTGAAGACTGGAGTAACTGCTGCTAAAAATTTGGCTGTCATCACAGACATAAATTACATTAAAATATATTAAAAAGAAAAAAAATAATTTGTAATATTTCACAATATTACTGATTTTTATCAAATAAATGCAGCCTATACTGAGCATAAGAGACTTTAATTTAAAAAATAAATAAATAAATAAATAAATAAACAATCTTACCGACACCAAACTTGACCAGTAGTGTATGATTCATTGTTAAGTTAACTAATGAAGTTAACTAATGTTAACAAATGGAACCTTATAGTGAAGTAATACCATTCTTTAAATAAATTCTTTGGAAAACAAAAAAACAGCTTGGCCACCAAATTCTGGGAACATTAACAAAAAATAATTTAAAAAAATGTGAAAAAGTTGTAATATTTCATTCATTTCTTTTTTTTTTTTTTTTTATAAAACAGCCTACCTTTAAAATGTGTATTGCACATTGTCACCATCAGTCAGTTACTACACGCGCCTCAGGCATTCACTAAAAGTCTTTACTCTGGAATCTGACTTCACTGGTTGTGCTGTATGTTTCTAATTCACTAACAACAACTGTTTTACTATAAAAATAAAAAAACCCTATTGACCCTACTACTAGTACATTAATACAACCTGTTTGGCTAACAGTCTATGATCCTAGAGAGGTAGAAGTGACATGCAACAGGTATGTATGTGTATGTGTGTCCAAAGTTGCTAATGCGGTTAGGGGTTGAGGGAACTGTCTCTGCCTGTCAAGAATGTTGACACTTTAATCACTTGTCGTCCGTGCAGCTGGTTTGGCCACGTCAAGGAGAAAGACAGGCTGACAAGACCGTGGTGGATGCCGAGAGCAGGGTTTTGGGAAGCTTCTATGCATCAGTGACAAAATGACGCCACGCACGTTGACTTCCAGGACAGGGCCTTCATGTCACCTGTCAAGTCACTCTCATCACGTCTTCCTTTGGGTTTGCACATGACCTTGATACCTTCAGCGTCTCCTAAATCTCCCACAAACATCAGAGCACAATTAGAAGCAGTTCTTGTGAAGATGTGCCAACTTTCGGTAAGATCTTAAAGGAAACTGACACGTGGCAATACGCTATAATCATTGATTCACGGTCGAGCGGTGTCATCTCCAAAAGATGACAGCCATTTCCGCGCTTGCATTCCGACCCAGGTGCATTTTATAGTCGTGCGTGGAACTGAAATGAAGGGAGAGATGGATTCTGACACCGCTGCCTTCAGGCTACAATGCTCAAATCAACCTCACCCGAACCCCTCTGCTCTGAGATGAACCTTCAAGCTTTCGGAGGCAATGAAAAATGACAAAAATCGCTCTTCAAGTTTAAAGCGTGCTCATTTTAGTCATAAGTACTGTATCTAAAACTTGCCTCTAGCGAAACTTTCGGTAGCTTTTTGTGTGAGCATTGAGAAAAAAAACATGCAATTTTGCGCTCAAACATAATAAAACTGGCAGAGATGATTCCAGGTGAATCCGTGCCTTCAAGTGTAGCTCCTGACTCACTGTGTGACCTTCCCTAAATTGGCCTTGATCCATTTTAAGTCAATTTGCTCCAGCTATAAGGACTAATGCTGCCACAGACACTGGTTCGTAACACAGGGCTATTTAGTTATTTCCCTCCCGTCCCACCTTTAAAGAGATAAAGAATTCAATTTGTGCGTGGCCCTGGCGGCTATCCCCGACTGTGTTTTGAAAGTTAATGCAGGAAGCACTCTCCCCAGGGTCAGCGAGAGGAATATGGCACTGCTGGAAAAACAGAGGGGGAACAATGGCTTTGAAGATGGCCACAGAGCTCAAATGGAAAAATAAAATTAAACTATAACATCCTTTCTTCCATGCTCCATGTCCAGCAGCCCCAGTCTCTGTTCTCTCGCTTTTTTCCCCTCAAGTAAGCTGCCAACAATCTTTCCTCAAGAAACATTCCAAGTCCATAGATAAACACATACCGGGAGAACAGGTTAAGATGAGTCAGAGTCACATCTTTTATCTACAAAATGTGACAATATACAGCTGTACAAGGGAAAATGAAAAGCATGATAAACAATATTCCTTTTAAGCAAAATTGTGTGTGTATGCGTATGCATATGCATATGCATATATAATATATAAAAATATAAAGGGATGCACAATATTATCGGACTGATATCGGAATCGGCCAATAATGGCTTTAAATGTATATATCGGCATCGGCCCAAGATGAAAAATTATGCAGATGTCTTGCCGATAAGAGGAATTAGTTAACTCACATGTGCTCAGGGTGTGCTTGTGATTAGATCACATCAACAGTATGGCTCATTCTTCATTCTTGAAGCAAAGTTGTCTAAATGATGATTAGACTCACTCTTTTGGATCACTGCATTTAATCTGTGAAAGCATGTACAGAATGACGCTTTCGGTGTGTGATAGAGTAAACAGTAATAGTGGCTAGGGTTGCCACCTTTGATTTGTGAAAAACCGGGACACTTTTTTTTTGGGGGGGGGGGGGGGGTCAACCCATATTTGCAAATATACTTTGTTAACAGTTACCTATATTTGTCCTGCTCTCCCTGACGTAGAGGCACTCCCTGACATAGATGCACTCCCTGGCGTACATGCACTCACTCTGGACTCCTTTCTACATTAAATACATACATTAAATACACTTTTGTATAAACATTGTGTAAACATATACTGTATAATTATAATCTAATATAAAATCTAATCATTTGTAGAAAGATAGGCTATACTCTTTAGCAATTAAAACATGATTACATGTATTATAATAGATTATAAACAACTTTGTTTTGTTTTTGTTAACTTAGTAAATTTGGGCAACCTAAGACTGACATTTCTCACCTCTTTTTCCATGTGTATTTCTCATCCCTTTTTGCTGCCTGCAGAAGTCCCGGCTGTCCCTCAATGAATGCTTTAAACTCCAAGCATGATAATTTAAAGTTTAATCTAACTTGAAGTTCAGCTTTGACCAACCCCACTGACATCCTGTTCCTTTTGTCTGACCAGACATCCTCCATGTGGCTAAATACACGCTCAGCATAGGCGTTGCTGACAGGGACAGAAAAAACAAATGATACCACTTTGAGCAATTCAGTTGCTGCTTTCTCCTTCTTGAAAAAAAAGCCCATTTCTTGTCTGGTGCCAGCTCTTCTGGGATGCTTTCAAATACATCGTTCAGTACAGTGTAGTCCTGATACAGTTTGTCTTCGTCAATGCTCAAAGCTAATTTGTCGACCAGTCGCTCGAGAGCATCCCATTCCATTGGACCACTCAGTCGTAGACAGCTAGCGTTAGACATAACTGGATCATCAAAATCAAAGTTAGCCTCCAGGTATTGAACAGCCTTTTCAAAGAAGCTGTCGACCAGTGTTGCAAACTCCGTTTGGTCTCTTGCACTTAGTTTTCGGAATGCTTGCTTTGTTTTACTACCATAAAATCTGTCTGCATGACGCAAGATTAGTTGGCTGCGCAATCGGCTAATTACTCCGTGAACATCCAGTAGAGTAGCACTCTCATTTTCCAACTTCCGAATTGCGCTGTCAAATTCCTGCATTACATTGTGCATGAGCAACAGGAAACATCCAGACACTGTCACATCATCCTCATCATTGCTGTTGGCAGCATCAGCACCACTTCTGCATACAACCTTCCAGATAATGTCAGGACAATCCTTCTTTCCCAGTGACAAAAAATAAGAAGTGAGGGCAGGCCAACACTCCAGGATCCGCTGAATTGCAGGCAACAGAGATAACCAACGGGTTGGAACATGCCTCAGTATCTCTTTGTACTGTACTGAAGTAAACTCGCAAAACTCTTTCAGAGATTCTACTTTTTTGGCTGAGCATGAGAATTCACTGTAGATTTTTAGGACAATGGATTCAACATCATATCCTGCAGCGCTGAGAATTCTGTTCGCGTTTTTCAGGGTGTTGTGGATCAAGTGGCATTTGCAGTTGCCCTTTACGATGTGTGGACTGACTTCTTTCAGTTTTTGATAAACAGAATTATGCTTGCCAAAATTTACAGATGCATTGTCAGCACCATATGCACTTATCTGGCAAGCCATTTGTTTCTGTGATATCCAAAATTTGTTCATAGATAGCTCTGCTGGTTTCATGGGGGTCTTCGTAAAATTCCAATAGCCCATATCTAACACCCTCGTCTTCGTGGAAATATTGGACTGTGTATGGATATAGTTTGGCGCTCCCCGAGTTTGATGCATCAGAGCAGACAGAAAAATATGGGGTATGTTTCAGTTCTGTAGCTAAACGCTCCTGACTGTAAGGTGCTAGGACGTTTTGAACTAAAGCTTCACTTTTTGTTCTTCCACATGACATTTTTGTGGCAATACTTGAGTCATGAAAGATTTTCGCACTTACTTTATTACCACAATCTGTAGATACGTAGCTGTGGCCGTGAAGCACTCCGTGGTATACCCTGCTGAGCTCCGCTACTGCTATCCTGTCTTCCTCTGGTGAACCTTTCTTTGTCATAAACGTTGCAATGGCTAGATTTTTGCATTTGCTTAATGCACAACTTTGGTGCTTCTTTGTTTTTGCATGATTTTCCAGCGCTGTTTTTCCTTCATATTTAACTGAAATTTGGCAGGACACAAAACACAGGTAGCAGAAAACGGGTCTCCTTGGGTGGGCCTTACCCAATCAGAAAAGTTTTCTCTTTTCGCCCAGTCTGAGTTGTAGGTTGTAAATCGTTTTTTCTTTGACACTGGTGGTTCATCCGATTTTGTTGTGTTATCCTCCTTGTCCGTCTCTCCCCCCATTTCACAAAACTGAGTTAATAGAACGTTTCAAAAAAGCTAGCTGGTAACTGAAGAACTCACACTGTTTCATCCTGGATGTGTGCGTGGCGTGCGCACACGACCGACCGACAGCACAGGCAGTAGCTAGGCGATAAGTTGAGCTTCCAATCAAATAAAAGTAAACGCCTGGCATTGTAAATCCACTGTTTGTTTACCCGTTTTTACCCGTTTACGGACACAGGATTGGATGTACACAACCATGAAGAAAAAACGGTTTAATTTGAAACCAGGAAATTCGACTTTAGAAGTACATTTTCACAAAAAAATGGGACAATTCGTGTCCCGGGAAAGAATATAAATTTTCCGGGACTGTCGCTCAAAAAAAGAGAACAATCCCTGGAAAACCGGGACGGGTGGCAACCCTAGTTTGTGATGGCTAGTAAATTGAGATTTGTAGTCATCATGTGCGGGAATCTTTTTATTACCTGTTGAGGCAAACATTTACAAAACAAATTTATAATGACAAGTTTTGAATGAAAAAGTGTTTACGTGACAAATTAAGTCAAAAGTACCCATACTTTTGTACCAAATTAATACTGCAATATAAAAAGTAGGCTTTTTGGTATCGTCTTTCTGCAGTTGATAGCATGTGCTGAAAGACTGACTGGCTTCCTGAATCTATATTATTATAAAAAATACTTTGTATTATACTTTTTCCCCCTGTGGTTAAGAATTGTCAAATTTAAATGGTATTGTACCAACTACTGAAATTCTGAGCTGGGAAATAAAGAATGAATATCCTCCATCAGAATGTTTTAGCTCTGAGACATACTTTATGAAGGACATGAAACAACAGTTGCAGTTATCAGTCAGAAGGACTGAACACTTGCTAAGCAAAAGAGTGTGTTTGTTGATTAGGGGATAGAGAAAGGCATGATTCTGTATGAAGAAAGCATGCTGTTCCTGTGTTTGCAAGCTATTTGATAGATGGTGCGACAGAAGTGTAGTGATGCAATGGTAATGAGCCTGTCGGCTATTCTTGACCTATTGATACTGGGGGGATGCGAAGGAATGAGTCTTTTACCTTTTTCTTATTCTGCCCATATCCCATAGCCTCTGTGTTGTTTCTTTATCATCTGTCTTCTCTGTGTTAATCAGGAAATCACATATACAAACCCATGTGTCATGGGTTACTTGCTTATGTGTGTATAACCAGCATTAAAAACTTTGTATCTTATAGAAACTTCAGAGCATAGAGAAGCTCTGAATCAAGAAAACAAGGTAACACTTTATTTTAAGGACCAATTTCCACTACTAAATACTTGCTTAAGGTAATAAATACTTTGGGATGCCCTGATGAATAAAGTAACATTAAACTAAAATGTTTTTACTATTTCAAAATTGATGCTGTTCTTTTGAAATTTATATTCATCAAACAATCAAATTTTAAATAAATAAAAATTGAAGCACCAAATCACCATATCAGAATGATTTCTGAAGAATCATGTGACACTGAAGACTGAGTAAGGCTGCTGAACACTCAGCTTTCACATCACAAGAATAAATTATATTTTCAAATATATTCAAATAGAAAACAGTTATTTAAATTGTAATATTTCACAATAGTATTGCTTTTATTTTATTTTTGATCAAATACAGTAAACGCAGCATAAAACATTTTTTTTTTTTTTGTTTTTTCAATCTTTAAGAAAACTGTAACACTTTAGTAGGGAACAATTCTCACTATTAACTAGTTGCTTATTAGCATGCCTATTATTAAAATATTGGCTGTTTATTAGTACTTATAAAGC
>JAUZSZ010000079.1:22952580-22966316 GCA_034780575.1 Labeobarbus marequensis | reverse complement strand
AAACAGACAGACAGACAGATGAAGGACAGACGGATGGACAGACAGATGGACAGACAGACGACGGACAGACAGACAGACAGACAGACAGACAGACAGACAGATAGACAGATAGATAGATGACGGACAGACGGATGGACAGACGGATGGACAGACAGACAGACAGACAGACAGACAGATAATTTTTTTAAATGTGAGAAAGTCAAACCATTTTGTATTTAATAGATTGGAAGGTTATAAAAAGACAGTGTTATAAAATCATATTTACGGCAGAAAAGTCAAGGGACAGGTTTATCACCATATTTAAAAAAATTATCCATTAGCAAATTAGCTAAAACATTTCATTAAAAAAATGCTAAGTGCACAGAATGTAGAACGTCATAAATTATGTGCGATCAGAACTTTGCAGAAATCTGCAACGCTTTCTAAGGAAAAGAATATATCATTCGAAGATCTACGACCAATTTAGCCAACGCAAACCCTCTGTAAGATTTACTAAAGACATGCAGTAAAAAAAAATAGCAATGAAAAGGTGTGGACAGTTAATTTTGCAACTGTCCTTACTTCATATGCATTTGTAGGAGTTTCCATTTCAGATGCAAAATTTATGGGAGGAGAGAATTTAAATGAATAATACAAGATGATTTACAGTACTAAGGTTTGCGGTTGGCAATATACTTTTATACTTAATATTTGCGCCAGTTTTTAACGCCCCGTCAAAAAAGTCCATATTGCACCTGTGTTGTTAGTAGATTACCCACACCTAATTATCATCAGCTCTGCTCGTTTGTGACCCTACACTAATTTGGTACACTGTGCTGGTCATTATGGATATGATCTGGCTGTGTCTGTGTTCTTTAATTTGCACGTTTTCATTTTATCACCCGCAGCATTTTCCACTCCAATCAGTGCATTTATTGGTTTGCAGTCTAATGCTAATTTGCCATGTTTAGTAAATCTGGCTCCTAGACCGTGTCATATAAAGTTAATAGTAGGCTTCTTGGTTAACACGTACTATATTGTACATTTTATCACAGCTGGGATGCTGTATGGCCCAATCAGCACCTTGAACAATCCTTTTTGTAATTCATATTATAGTAACCCTAAGTACCTGAGTGTGGTGTTGATCTGCAGAGCTTTACTGAGCATCCTCGCTCCTGTGTCATCGAGTCCATTGCCGCTCAAGTCCACCTTCTTCAAGCAGGCGTTGCTGCCGAGGGCATTCACGAGCACTGTGCCCCTCGAACGCAGCCTGGAGTCAGCCAGAGACAAGCTCTGCAGGGCCTGTCAGGAAAGAGGAGCAATGAGAGACAGAGTGTGTGTGTGTGTGTGTGTGTGTGTGTGTGTGTGTGTGTGTGTGTGTGTGTATGTGTGTGTGTGAGTTTGCAATGTCTGTGATCTGTAAAAACAGTGCTTAATAATTGATCAAGCAAGGCGATATCTGCAGTGAGAGGACTACGTGCCCTGAAGGAGAGAGATTAGAAAGAAAGGAGAGAGAGTGAAGGAAGGACGGATGAATCACTAGTGCTGTAATACACACAGCAGACTGTCAAAAGCTTTGTACTCTGTGTGTATGAGTCCTGAAAGTGTGTAAGGTGCGTTCAGGAAACAAAGCGTTATGTCCGTGTGTGTGTGCATGTGTGTGTGTGTGTGTGTGTGCTTGTGAAACACTCACACACTCTTCCTCTTGCACCAGATGCACTAGTTTCTGCAGAACCTCGTCCAGAACCCTGCAAGCACAGGAAATGACAGGATTTATACACACACACACCTATAAACTCCATCAACTCCAAGATTAATGACACTTCACACACCTCCCTCTGTCCCTCCTCTGCCTCCCTGAGAGCCTCCTACTGTGTGCTCACATTGGGTTTGTGATTGCAGACGGTTTCACAGACTTTTCTAACCTGCTTACCTCAACTGCCTGTCTCAGAGTGTATATCTGTTGTATCTGTTAATCTGTGTACTGCTTGTAAGCTCTGTAAAAATCTACTCTGTCAAACTGTTGATTATCACAGAACATTATTTCGAATAATCCCTCAAAACCTGTGAAAACAAACATATGACACTTGCAGTAATGCGTTTACAATGGAAGCGTAAAAGGGAAGCAGGCAGCAGCATAATTAAGTCTTTGAAAGTAAACTGATAATGGTATGGTAGGATAGCTTAGAAAGTTCAATTCAAGCTTTTAACTTGAGTTTAACATTTTAAAACTGCTTACAAAAAACTAAAAATGATTTTGAGATGTAGGAACATGGAAAGGAGGTGACAGCCCAAAGTGTACTGTTTATATGGATAAAACTTCACCCACAGGAATGACATCATAAACATATAATCAGAAGAGAGTGCAACAGTGACTGCCCTTTTTTAATTCTGGAAATATTTATTAATTTTCTCCATAGGGATTTAAAAAAAAGTTAAATAAAGAGCCATGGGACCCACTTTATATTAGGTGGCCTTAACTACTATGTACTTACTATTAAATTAATAATTTGATACAACGCACTTATTGTGTACATACTTGTTTTTACATTGTACTTATAGTTTAAAAATACCTGCATGTAATTACATCTGTAATTAATTTCTATAATTACATTTATAATTACACTGTTGGCCCATTCCTTACATCTTAACGCAACCTTAAACTTACCCATACCACCAAACCTGTCCCTAACCTTACCTATATCCCACCTCAATAGCAGCAAAAGTGTTTTGCAATAAAATATGAGTTCACAATAAGTACATTGTACTTATTTTTTGATGTAAGTACATAGCAGATAAGGCCACCTAATATAAAGTGGGACTGAGCCATGAATCAAACCAATCAGCTACAAGGCAGTCCCAACATTACAAACTCTGTTCTGAGGCAAAGAAGTATTTGAAAATCAGAAAATGTCGATGTCAAGTTAAAAGACCATTTTTTTCAGAGGGATATAACTACAATACCATGAATCACTGCAAACTGTTTTACTGTAATTTGTTAATATAAAAAATGTATTTTGAAAATTTTGAAAAATATGTATATATTTTAAAATTTCATTTAGTCTACACTGAAATATCAATGTTAAAAACAGTTATACATCTTAACATTTTTGTGGAAAATTATATTTTCTTTGCTAAAGAAAAAGTAAAAATAAAAAATTGTAACATAAATACTGTTACTTTGATCAATTTAATGCATCCTTGCTGAATTAATGTATTAACTTCTTTAAAAAACTGACCTTTGAACTTTTGAATTGTAGTGTATATCTATCTATCTATCTATCTATCTATCTATCTATCTATCTATCTATCTATCTATCTATATGTACTTTGAGACAGACTCATTTTGTTTACTGCAGTTCTCTGATTGGTGGATCTTTCGTCTCAGGATTACATGTAGTGCACTTCTGCACCTGGAATTTGTCTATTAAAAATGATTTTTCTAAAATGATATTGTAATTACGTTGACTGATGGCTTCAACAGAAACATATACCGTCGATTTATAACCTCAGAGCTCATCGTAGTTTTGTCTTGAAAGTTTTATATTGTTAAAAATCTATTCTCACCATCCTAGAAAACTTGTCCCTTTTCAAATTGACAATTTCGAGCATTTGGACAGCTCTAATAATACTTTAACTGTAGAAGTCATGTAAGTGCTTTGACAAAGTGTTTCACATTTCCCGTTTGCCTGCAAGGCTTCCATTGTAAGTGCACAACAGTAAACCCTTTTTTAGTTTTTTTTGGTAATCGAGGGCCTGCCACAGATGCTGCTGATAGAGATTAAGATGTATTGAACCTTTAAGCAAGACACTTATCTTCAAACTGCTTCAGGCAGCCTGGCCATGCGGTCTAAATGCTTGTTTGTAAGTCACTTTAGATACACACTTCTGCCAAACAAATGAATGTACACATATATCACTGTCTACTCTGTGATATTTGTCTCTATCGGTCTGAGAACAAGTACCTGCCCTTGATGTTAAAGTTTTTGCCCAGCAGCAGGTGTTTGAGGGAAGGGTGTCTGGAGAAGGCAGGAATGACACAGAGGAGATCAGCATCCAGCCCTGAAATGAACACAGAAATGTACAGGCAGAGTCAAAAGCGACTGAAGCAAATGCAACTGAGGGGAAAGAGACAGACTGAAGGTCGCTGGGAGCAGACAAAAGCTTCCTTTCATTTATGCAGTTAGATGTCTCACCGTTGTCTGAGATGTCCAGTGTGCCGATGCAGGAGACTCTGGGGAACAGGTCCTGTATTATCCCTGCTCCAGCAGACCTGACCTGAGAGGTAGACAAACCGAGAGAATGAAACAGAGATAGGGAATAAAGGCACACGGGGTAGATAGAGAGAAGGAACTCTCAAAGACTCTAACATGTATAATTTATGCTAGCATGCACTCATTTCCAATAGCTCAACTGAAAGAGCATGGTGCTAACAACACCATGGGTTCGATTCCCAGCAAATGTATGTACTGATAAAATAGACCTCAATCCACAGTCGTTTCTGCATTTATGGCATTTTCAAATTTAAGTTATGGAAGCTTGTTTAAGCTTGACCTTTTTCCTTGCAATTCAGAATAGTGAGATGTAAACGCAGAAATATAAACTGAGAAGAAAAGTCCAGAACTGTAAGATAATAAACTGTGAGAAAAAGTCAGAACTGTGAGATATCAATTACTATCAGATTACCCTTTTTATTTTTTATTACATGGCATTTTATTACATTTTATTATTTTATTACATATAAATTGTGAGAAAGATAGATAGTTTCTATCTTGCAATTTAGACATTTTTTTCTTCATTCTCATGCAAAAAGTCTAAATTTGTAAGATAAGTATTTAATTTTTTTATTCTGTATCAGAAACAGGCTTCCATGTTAACATCACATCAAATCAGTGTTGGAAAAAGTGTAGTTATTTTGAAACCAGGGCTTGTTGTCTCCTTTTAGTTAAGTGAAGTAGATTTTTTTTGAAGGCCAATTTCTGTGCAGGCACACAAGGTACATTATGGATAAAATTGTTTTGCTATTCTAAAATGAAAAATAAAGTAGACCCAGAATGACTCATCCAATAAAAATACTGTAGCTCTGCACATTTATCACTTTTTATAGTACATACGGGACCAAGCAGCAATTTTGAACTATTTAGGTCTATTTAGGATGTATTATTCCTTACTTTTACAAAATAATATTGTAGCCTGAAATTTATAAAAACGGTATCATTGAAAATGTTTTTAAAAAGCACCTAAACAGTTATTAACACTGTTATTTTGAGGGGAAAACTATGTGTGGTAAGTTGTCATAGTGGAATCTGCCATTAACATTTATTTACATATATACAAAATATACTGATAAGCACTTGTGTAAACTGACTTTTGACTAAAACCTAGTTGCTGGGATACTGTACTGTATAGCCTGCGTGACAACTTGCCCCATTTTCCTTTATACATAGTTCTATACATAATTATTTTTAAATCCACAGTACAGAGATCTGAGGAAAGCAACTGTTAAAATAGTTTATGATTTGATTTCCGAGAACGAATAAAACGATTTTGTGAGGTCAAAATAAGGCAATGCAGGCCCCACCGAGATAAACACACATTGCACTCTCAAAAGAGACCTTGAAAGGTTTTCTGTCTGACTAATTCTGTAGCCGAGATATCTGTACACACAGCAGAGTGACCACAGACTGAAGAATTGAGGTTAGAGCCACCAGAGAGAACGACAGGCATTTATAGAGCTCAAGCCAGATTTAGGTCCACAATGGGGGGATGGGGTACCTCGCAGCCGCTGATATCCAGGTGTAGGTCAGTGATGTGAGGATTGGATGAAAGCCCAAGGAACAGAGCCCTGTGGAAGTGACAGTGAACAAACACATGGACGTCGTCATTACTGACAGCATTACATGCCTCATTGAAGAGACTTAGCATTCTATTATGTGCTTCCATGGTTGATCTCCATAATATATAAAATCAGAAAAGGTCTATATGGACACCGTCAAAGCGTTACGCAGGTCTTAAAGGATTAAGGGGAAAAGAGCTTAGAGATTAGTTCGACTCTTCTGGTGTGGGCTGGTGCTGTTGATAGAAGAGAGCTAAAATCAGGTGTTCAGCTGGGTGTGACAGCCCGTCTTGCGCTCGGTTTGCGTTTGTGAGCCGGGAGGAGGTATGACCCTGTTTGAAATGCTTCGTTTGAAAACATTCTGGCTTTCCCAAAATAGCAGCTGCTGCGTGAACATCTTGATTCTAACCTCAGTTAGGGGTGCAGAGCTCTAAAACTAGAAATGAATCCCCAGAGAGTTCTTCTAGCAGGCTTTTCACACTTGAAATTGTTAACCCTTCAATACATAGTTGACCCAGGGAAGAAAAAATGGAAAATGATTTGCAGTTTCCTTTGTAGTGCACAATAGTTTTCTTTTACGGACCCAACAGTTTATTTGTTATGAGACGTCCATTAATAGTAAAAGTTTATTTTTCATAAATCTCCACTATATGTATGTGTGTGTGTGTGTGTGTGTGTGTGTGTGTGTGTTGTATAATCCCATTCAGAAGTTTAGGATTAGTATGACTTATTTATTCAGCTAAAATGCATTAAATTCATCAAACATAACAGAAAAGACCATTTTAATGGCACAAAAGATTTCAAGTAAATGCTGTTATTTTTAAATTATTCATCAAATAATCATGAAAAAATGGCAGGGCAGCACAAATGTTTTAACATTGATAATAATAAAAAACTGGCCCGTTTATGAGCATGTTTTCCAAAAATGATTACTTAAGTTTTACATTTTTGGGGGGAATGTAGTTGACTCTGTTCAGCAAGCCCTTCAAATCTATATTACATTAATAAAATATGCTTGCCTTTAAAAATTTACAAAAATGAATCCACATGTTCAAATTGATTTCACTGGTGCCTACATGCTGAGACGAAAACGGTGCATTTTTGAAAAATGCAGTGGTAACTAATGATTTTTGTACTGAAAGAGATAGTTCACTCAAAAATGAAATTTCTGTCTACCAAATCCTGGGTTAAGGTGACCTGGGTTATCTTGTTCCATACGAATCTAAAAACAGCTTAAACCAGCCTAATGTAGTTAGCTTATCTCCTAGAAATTTGAAAAGCTGGTTTGTTGGATTTAGAGAGGTTTTGAGAAATTGTGAATTGGTCAGATTAGGAGACCAGCTGGCTAACCAGCTAGGTCGTGCTGGGAAAACAACTAAACCAGATTAAACTAGCTAAGCCTGGGTTAAGCGCAGCACGAAAAGATAAAACGGCTACTGGACTCACCTCAGCACGTCGGGAGGCATCTTCATAGATGCCAGACTGATGTGAGTGAGGCTGAACGCTGAACTGAAAAACTGACGGAATGAAGGAAGTGTCTCTCTCACTTTCCTAAACGCGTGACAGAAAAGAAGGGGAGACTTTTATCCATAACACATCATACCACACTTCACAAAGCTCTGAGCAATACGGGAGAACAATGGCTCAAAAGAATACCCTCTGGCTTATTAGAAAAGCTCTGGTTTGTAACTCTATTACGTGTTAAACATTTTAACAACGTTCAACATTTTAACAAGCTGTCATTGGACCAAACAATTATTTATGTGGGACAGAACTAGATGGGGAAAATGAAAAAAAAACAGAGAGAGAGAGAGAGAGAGAGAGAGAAAGAGAGTCAGTGAGGAATACTAGGGGGCTAAAAACATGACAGTTCATGATAACACTTTTGCGTTTGACAGTGACATTATCATTTAAGAGAGAGAGAGGGAAAAATGTGGGGTGTAAACGTGTTAACAAGAGCAGAGAGTGTTAAGGGAACATTCCTATTTAATATTCATGAGCTCTCTGTCTTATCAGCTCAAACAGATTTACATTGCTGCCTTCACATGGCACTAGCGTAGCCAGATTTACTCACACACACATGCCCACACACCTCTTACGGAGGTGCCCATGTGTGCGGTGGTTCTGTGTTTGGGTGTGCATGTTTCTGAGTGCTTACGTTCACAAGAGTGGGAGTTTAGGTGGGAGTTTGTGAAAGGATGAAATTAGCACTAGGAAAAAGAGGCCATGCTTGCTATAGCATACTAACACAGTACGCTATAATACTGCTGCAGTGTATACCATGCATACTGAGCACAATATGCAATGAGTAACTACATTTGCCAAAATTAGAAGGCCCAGAGAGATAATTATAAGGAGAATATATATTTATTTAAGTGTTCACACCAACGCACGATAACGTTCTGTTGTTTATAAGAGTGCTACAGTTAAAAATGCTAGAGAAAAAAAGCTTGTAAACAAAATGTCACGTAACATTTCATTTACCTTCATTTGTTCACAGCTCATTAGTTCACTAGAGAAATGAAGTGCAAAGAAGAGCATTTTGCGAAATATTAGACTACGGTATATACTCATCACATTTTATTTTACCTGTTAATTATGTCTTAATTATTTAATGTATGCTTAAATAAATCTAAACATTTTTTAGTTATAACTGAATTTATTTAAAGAAAGAGCAATTTGTTCTGTTAACCACTGATAACCACTTATGTTTAATAAAAAAAGCAGTTTTATGTTATTTTTTTTCCCCTACTGTACCGAAACCATACCGAAACATGACGTCAAAACTAAGAACGTACGGAACCATCATGTTTGTGTACTATTACACCCCTACCAAATTCACAGTACCCATAAAGGACTATACAAAAAGTAACCGGATGACCTACTACTTCCAGCGTGATTCTCAACTGTGCATACGATGGACACTTTACTATCCCATGAGGCCACGGGAGAGGATTTATGAATGGCAGTGACATGATGCAACTGACGGTGGTAGGTCACATGACAGTAACAACATGGCGAATGTAGTACGTTCAGATTACATTCATACTATATAATAGACCATACAATTTTGCAGACGCGAGGTAATTACTTATTCAAAAAAAGCAACTACTCAAGAGTACGCAATTTCAGACACAGCCAGTGTATGGAATAATGTATCCCGCAATGCATTTGACTTTAACTTCCATTTTCTGTTAGATGAATGAACTGGAAGTAATATAAAAACTGTAATGTTTTATCCGTTCTTGACTCAATATTTGAGTCATACATTTTCACACAAAACTGGATTAATAAAATAAAGTTATGAGGTCATGTGACAATGCAGCCTACTCCATAAGGCTTTCTGTTACACTAACTATTTTCAACAAATATTACATAAACAATATTGCACTACTGCACATCATTCAGGATGTAGTAATCTAGTACTTCAATCCCAGCACAGCCAAAACGCAAGACTATTTCAATCTTCAGACACCCAATCATCTTCAAAAATGTATCCCTCTGCAAATTCGAACCCAATTAAGAACAAACACATTTGCAGGAGGTGCAAAGGATGAAGAAACCTTCCAATTTGAACAATAAGTTCAGCTAAAATTAGCCTCATTTTTCAGGGAGTTTCTCATAATGCCGTTAACGTGCCGAGAGGGGAGATGGAATTGCTGTTTGGGTTCAGAGGGAGTCAGACAGGAAGATGGATCATTGTATTTCTGTATCTCCTCAGCCTACAGCTTCTTCTCGCATGCAGGCACGTGCACATTTACTTGCAAAATCAAAGACTTCTGTTGTAAAGCTAATTAGAATTACTAGATTGTTGGTAGAATAAAAAAAACATTGTTTACTTAATTTATGAGCTGTTTTTCCAAATGCTTCATTTTTTTAGATCACTTTTGGAAACAATTTTGTCACAGAAAACATGTTTTCTTCTGATGCTGTTATAGTGGCTGTATTACCATCTGTGCAGCATGCAGGTCCATCAGCTCTATCTGATCACTCATGTCCCAGTTTAACTCATATTGCATCTCTGCAGGCACTCTTCCCTGCTGGGAAACCCATTTAAAACCAGCCCTTTGATGAGAGTTGAATCCAGCTGGAAAGCCGATCTTTTATGGTTACTAACAAGTCCAAGCTGGTCTAGATGGTTGATCAGAAAAAATATGAGCAGACTTCTTGTTAATCTGTTATCTAGTCCAAGCTGGTAAGAGCTTATTTTAGTATCAGAAATAATATTATAATTTTTTATTAATTTTCTTAATTAGTTTTTATATTTATATTTTCTGTTTTCATTTTAATTTTAGTTAAAGTCGTAGTAATTTTATATTACATTTATATTAGCTTTTGCTTTTTTTTCTTTAATATTCTAAATAGGTTTTATTAATTTTTTAGTCTTAGTTATTTAAGTACATAAAACTGAACAAAATCAAATGAGAAATACTGCCTTGGCAACTTACTGAAACAAAATAAGATTAATGTTTTTGATATTTTATTTTATTTCAGTTTAAATTTATTGTATTAAATTATTTTCAGTATAAAAATGTTTTAATGACTTTAGGTTTAGCTAACTATAATACCGTGCTTTTGTTTTGCACTTTTTTTGTATCCAGTTACAAAAATAATTACAAAACTTATTTTTCTTGTTTTAAGCATACATTTCACTAATTATTATTGACTGATTTATATTTAATTTATCCAAAAGAATTTATTTGCATTTGCTAAACTTAATAGAAAGACATATTATCTGAAAATAAGTTTTAATATTTGCAGTAATATATTTGCATCTCAAGTATATTGCTTGTTTTAATGATGTTTTGATATATTTACTGAAAAACGAGACAAAATACTGATTACATTTTTTCCATGCAAAAACTGTGGGCATTTTAAGCTGGCATAGCTTCGAATTTATATACAGTAGTACTTTCCTGCAGGATTCCACTTTTTAACCTTAAACTCATTTAAAAGCAATAGAAAAGTGCTTCCTGAGGAACTGACTGAGATGAGTCAAACTGACTTGTGATGATGTGCGTGGTTGAAGCAGGCAAGTTTAGCTCACCTGTGAGGCTGACTCAAACGTGACAGATTATCATGCGAGAGCTGGTGGGTGGCAGTTTAGCTCACCTGTGAGAGAAGGAGTTTTTGGACAGGTTCAAGTAGGAGAGATCGGCACAGCAGCCCCGCAGCAAAGCTCCAAATAACTGAGAGGAAATAGAAAGAGGACAGAAAACAGAGGAAAAAATAGAGAGTGAGGGAAAGAGAGTGGCGCAGCAAAAGAATGACAACATTAGTATAATTCTGCAATTAAGGACCATTAAATGTGACAGAAATATCAATATGAAATCAGAGACAAATTGTTGTCTCGCATCCTGGGTGCAATGACATAAATCATGACGAGTAAAAAGCAGTTTGGCAATAACAAATTCAGAAGGATGAGACACACTGTCAACTCACAGAGTCTACAGTACAGTCAGTGCCTGACAGGTCCAAATGCACAAGGCAGTTCGGCTGTGCCAAGAACAGGTACAGATTCTGCAATGAGGAAGAGTATTGAGGCTGTTAACAGCAGTGTGCATGTGTGTAGTGTGTATGTGTATATTGTCTACCTGTCTCTGTACGTGTGAGTTATTTTCAGCATCTGTGTGTTGGTCCTCACAAAGACAGCAAAACCCAAAAAACTTTGTGAGAAGCTACCTAATGGTCCCAATGATGAAGACAAAGCTTTATAATCTGAATACATAATCTAGATCATCTAAATACATGTAATTTAATGTAAAAAACATATTTTTGTGTCAATTATTTTTTGTATAGCTAACCACTACACAACAACTTTAACTTTAGCAAATGCATTTAATTTAATTACAGAATACTAGAAGTAAAAGTGAGATAAAAACAGATTCTAACCGTTGCATCTTCTCCAGACAGAATCCCTGGGTTCTTACTCAGGTCCAGATGAAGAAGAGAGTTGGAGTAGTCATCACTGGAGCACAGGGCCTGAGAAAGAGATGTGACACCTGGGAAGAAAGAAGGCTGAATCACACAAGAGAGTCCACCAGAGAAAATGCTTATATATATATATATATATATCGTCCTTTTACGTTCATGACTTCCACAAGTTTCTTTAAAACCTGATAATCATGTTCTCCAGTATGATAAAACAGGTATCTTGAGCAATTATGCAGGCAAAATCATCTGATTGAACGAAGGAGTTTGCATGATCAGTGTCACAAATTTGGTTAGTGTTGACATTTCTTCAAATCCCTACCATTTCTTTGTATTTCCAGGTTTCAATTAGATTTTGAATCCCAAATTTCAGACTTTTGGACTCCACTGTATGTGACCACTAAACCACAACAACACACATAATGCTCTGTAAGCAGAATGCATTTTCATTTTGTTTCTGAATACATGAAGAAAATGCTGGTGATTGCCTTTTGTAGCGTCAGACAAAAAGACAGCTCAACTAACTCTGTTAGGTGGCAGCTTGCCAGTGAACTCAGCCAGTACACTTTCTCATCAGGGAGTAAGAAAAACATCCCATTGCGCTCTCTAAAAGGAGGAATTTACTCATCAAAATGTTAACCACCACAACCTTTCATGATCCAGTAGTCTTTGGTTTTGCTTTTATATTTGCTGTAGTTCATTTTTTGATGTGTAAATTCTGTTTTTACTGCTGATAGGATGCCAATTTTACTTCAAAGTTCACTATAAATCCCAACCGGATGTGGCAGATGCCAAAATGAAACATCTCAGTTTGAAATGAGTTGTATTCTCTCATGGCACAAGTTCATCTAAGTTCTGTATTCAAAGTTAAAACTTCTGCAATGAAGTTGTCACAAATCAGATTACAAATAAAGATTAATGACGGGAGCTATTTCAAATGGATGTTGATTCATGGCACGTGTTAGAAGGCTATCCATCAATCCACTCGGTTTAAAACTGTATTGATTGAAAGAGAAAACCAGAGATTTAGCAGACCCTGGAAGACCCAAGGATGCTGGTAATTGAGTCTGGGCTCTCTAAGAGAAGACTGGCTCTATGGTCATGACTCTGAAGCTCTAAAGTCAGATACAACTAATCCATCGATAATCTTACTGATTTAAGAGAGAAAAAGAAGCTGATTCTAGATCAGTGGAGTGAGAATCGTTATTTTACAGCCTGAAATGCTACACAGAGATTGTATAACGGGGTAAGCTAGATTGATCTGCTGTGGCCTGTGTGTAGGGTAGACTGTGGTTTGATTATTTTATTTTATTATTTTTGCATCAAGTTCAAGGGTGTGTAATTAATGGGAAAAATGAAAAAAGTTTATATTTTAGTTTAATTTATATTTTAACAAGTTATTCTGAGCACACAAACAACCCATCTTTGAGAGTACTCGAAAGATATAATAATATTAATAAATATAATAATAATATAAAATAATAAAAATATAAGTATAAAAATACTAAACTATGTGTATACATATATAGTTTAATATTTGCATAATATATGAATATATTGTTTAATATTAATATTAATCTTATTGTTTGCTTTAATATTTGATACTGTTTGTTTTCTATATTATACATGAATATATGATTTATATATATATATATATATATATAATTAAATAATATTTTATTATTTTAGATATAACAAATAAATAATATTTGTTTAATATTACATATATATAGTTTTATATGTGTTTTAACATTCATTTAATTGCAACTACAAATACTTGTTTAATGTTATATTATTATATAATAATATCATTAATTAAATATTTAAAATTGAAATATTGCTAAAAGGTTATTGTAGTTATATAATAAAATTATAGTTACATAATTATATAACTTATATAATTATACTTTTGAGTGTGTATGTATATATATATATATATATATATATATGTGTGTGTGTGTGTGTGTATAATTGCAATATATTAATATTT
>JAUZSZ010000079.1:22816920-22840292 GCA_034780575.1 Labeobarbus marequensis | reverse complement strand
TATTGTTTGTAAATGAGGGGAGAACAGCTTGATTCAAAGATGTAGCGATTATAAAACAGAGACAGATAGAAATGGAAAGGCAGCGCTTTAAGAGAGAACAGTCGGTAGACAAAAAAAAAAAAAAAGAAAATAAGAGAGAGTATAAGACGGAAAAGAGAAAATAAGAGGCCTTATCTATGGATGAGGCTTTATGTTGCTGTAGAAATGAGACCTTTGAGATGGGAGAATCATTAAAAAAGTGTCTAGCTGGCTAAACCTCAAGCTCTGGTTGAAAATTAGATAGAATAAAATCTGCATCCTTTTAGGACGTCCATCACTGTGGCACTTATGGAGGCAGGGTGTAAAATGAAGGATGTGGAGAGAGAGAATTGTCACGGAGCAACCCTACTTTTCATGCCCTGTCTCTTTACCGACCTGTGAATCAACTAGTTAGCCTCTGCTGGTAAATGTTGTAACTACACAATCTGAATCCTGACGTAGAGTAGCAATGAGGGACCAAGAGCAATGATTAACAGTGGGCAGCTGATAATAGAATTAGTATAACCGATAGCCGATATAAAACAGAAATATATCACACAATTTAATTTAAAGTAAATAACATACATTATATTAATGCAATAAGATTATTTTATAAAAACATTTTTGAAAAACTTATTTTGCATACCATTTACTAAATTGTTTGAAAATAATCAATTCCAAGTTAATACATTTGAGAAAATTATTTGATCTTGATTTTTTTTTTAAAAAAGTATACAGATGCCAAAATATAAGTTTGTGGCCAAACACAAAGTTCACATTTTTTAAATTTCAAATATCAGCCAAGAGATAAAAATAATATATAGACTTATCTTAAGGCTGGAATACACAACGCAACTTATAAAATCTGAATAAGTTTAAACGGGGCAAAAATCTGAGTAAAAGTCATGTAGTGCATCCCAGCCTTTAGAAACTTTAGATATTAAAATAAAAAAATTAAAATTAAATGCAATGTTATGTCAGAGATCTGTGGAAAAGAAATGCAAAATCTGCCAATTAAAAGAACCCATACATTCTGATGAAATAAAGAACTGCCATACTATTAACCTATGAAGACCTGGAAAAATAGAATAAAATGCACTATTCATCAAAAGTGCAAAACAATTTATAAAGACCCACTGAGGTGATGTGTTTATGCAGGGTTTTTTTTTTTTCTTTTACGTGATATCGGCATCCAGGTCCCGCTGTGAGGCTTAATGCATTGTAGAAGTGCTTTAGCTCACATCATGTGATTGTGCGCACAGCATCATGGGATTGAAAGAGGGTTAACACCACTCACTCGTGCCAAAAGGATAGATTCAGCACAGCAAGGATTCAGCACAGGGGGAGTTAGCTAACTGTATATGAATACATCAAAAGACTAACTGGAGAAACACCGAAAGTAAGAAGGAGAGGCAGAGATTAAGAAACTGATGTGGCGGCAGTGAGTGAGGAGATGCGTGGGAGATGGGCAGTTATCCCGCTCCTCAGACTGAAAGGACTGATAACGCAGGGGTGCAAAAGCTAACAGGAAGGAAAGAGAAGTCAAACGAGGTGAATTAAAGAACGAGAAAAGGTGAAGACGGACACGAGAGAGATAATGTGAGGCCAAACGTTTGTGTGTGGACATGCATCTGTCTTCCATGAGTATGTGCTGTTGCGCGAGATGGAGAAAGTTGAGGTACAAAGGGGGCGGGAGACGTGTCTGTGGGCAACGATTATGCCGTCAACTGAAGCAGAAAGCGTTGAACTTTAGATGAAATATTAATAAACAGCAAAAATATGTAGGCAAAGAAAATGAAAAAGGATTAAAAGGAGGCTAATATTAACTACTACTATTTTAATTACGCTCTTCGAGGATGTGGAGCTTAATTAGAGAAGGCAATTATTGGAATTATTTCTATTATTGAACTCGTCCAATATTATTTGCATCACTATTTTCTGCCATTCTGCCAGGGAGTTTAATCTGCACTAAATTAGGATGACTTGGCTTGAAACCTCCATTTACACAGCATGCACCAGACTGGGCCAGACTGGTCTAGATCAACTTAATTAACACTGGATGGCTCTACAATCACAGGGTAACAGAGAGGCTTTGTCTAAACTTTGCCTGCTATAACCCCGAAACATTCACATTACAGCTAAATATGGTTGTCAAGGAAGGCAAACTGATTAAAAACAACACCTTATTCAGCAAAAACTGACAGGGTAGCCTTGTTAATTGGTAGGCGATAATGTGTATCTTGCCAATATTACATTGAACAAAATATCCACAGTAACAACCAAACAGGTTGAACCGAAATGTTTCAACATTACTGTTCAAAAGTCTGGTGTCAGTTTTTTTAAGAAAAAGAAAAAGAAATTCCTACTTTTATTCAGCAAGGATTCATTAAATTGATCAAAAGTGACAGTGATAACATTTACAGTGTCACAAAAGATTTTTTTTCAAACAAATGCTATGTGTTTGAACATCCTATTCATCAAAGAATCCTGAAAATAAAATGTAGCATGGTCTCCACAAAAACATTCACTGGCACAACTGTTTTTAACATTGATAAGAGTAAGAAATGTTACTTGAGCACTAAATCAGCATATTAGAATGCTTTCTGAAGGATCATGTGACACTAAAGACTTTAAGAATGTTTTTAATCAAATAAAGGATTGATATATTCATATTAACAGCTTGCATCAGCACAAACCGTCTTTTGGCGTTAAAATAGTACTGTCAACATTTACTAAAGACGTGCAGTGAAGAATTACCACTGAAAAGGCATGGACACAGTGATTTTTTAGCCTGACCTTATTGAATATGCATTTGTAGGAGTATTCAAATGAATCATACAACAAGATTTACTAACATTTGTGCCCTTCAAATTACTGGTATTTCCACCATTATTTAACGCCACAAAAAGCATGTCCTAAAGCAGGCGATAATTTGCGCTGCTCTTGGTAGATTGTGCTGGTCATTATGGAAATGATCTGGCCACGTCTGTGTTCTTTAATGTGCAAATTGTTAGTAAATCACCCACAGAATTTTCCTCTCTCATCTGCGCTTTTATGGACTTGTGCTCTAATGCTAATTTGCCCTGTTTAATAAATCTGGCCCTTGGTGAACATAAGAGACTTCTTTCAAAAACATTAAAAAATTTTCCTGATCCCAAACAATAGTATAATATAATATAATATAATAATATATAAAATAATATAATTTAAAAAAAATTGCGTCCTGATTAATTCCAAACCTTGGTATAGGTTTTAATATTTGTTCACATAAAGTCTTGTCAGACCTAAAACTTTATACGTGGCCAACAAGTTTCTTAGGAGAAGAGAAAAAGGACAGAAAATGAGAAAACAGGCTGAGAATGGTGACCGATATTGCTTGAGAAAGAGAATGGCAAGTAAAAGTGGACAGAAAATGAGAAGGAGAAGGGACATCGATTGTGTTTATGTCAAGACTGCACTGTTTCTGAGGAGAAATACAGGTAGTGAAATCAGTGTTGTGTGCTTGCTTCGGGGTGTTAACACCTCCAGAGGACTCTCACTCTATTTCTCTCACAAAAACCACTGGGGCTGTGGGGTAATCAAAACACATCCACACCCTCAGCTCAAAATGACTTTAATATCAAATCCCTCCCTCCGTAATTCCACTTTAATAACAGCGACGAGTGTGTCCAGGCCTTCTGGTGTATATTGTCAGGCTGCATCTGGCTCTCCCAGGACACCTCGGGTAATCTGACGTGGCCAAGGCAGCATTTAAATCACCCAGGTTGGACTAACGCTCACTCCTTGCTGCAATGCTTCCGTACTAACTGCTGGAATTAGATCACCGTATGCTGACCTCCAACAACAATGTCCTCAAAGAGCCCTGGCACACTGTTTCGTATAACTAAATCCATCCTGTGATTCAACATGCCCATAATCTAAAATAGACCTTGCCCAGAGCACCGTTTCTTCAAATACTTCACTCTCCAATTACTCACCAACATGTATATATGGCATGTTAAATAATAAAAGATGTCAATGCACAGGCCAGTGTCCAGAACAAGAATGGCAAACCTTCAAAGAAATAAGCCATGAATTTGCTAGATTATGCAGCCGGATCTTAGAGTCCGTCTTTCAGTTCTGTGCGAGTGCCCACTTCACTTTCTTTTCCTCGTCGTGCGTGAGAGAGGAAGTTGCGAGTCCGCAGTTTGGTGCGAGACCCCCGTCGCGCTGGCAGTCCGACGGCTGCATTCATCATAGGGACATAGGCGCAGACAGAAAGTCCTGCCAGGAACATTCCCATTAGCATGGAAATCACTTCCCTCTTACCTACCCCCTCCACATCGCTCGTTCTCTGCCTCCATACAAGAAGAATGGCTCTAACTCCTATTATTCTGCGTGAAGGCACACTGCCAGGGTAGATGACAAGAAAAGCGAAATCGTTGACCATTTTTCCCGCACTCCACTCTCACTGTCGCCGATAGAACAACAGCCAACCTCCTGATTGATTCCATCGCTGACGTTTGGCTCTGGGTTATTCCTCAAAAACTCACACACAACGGACCAACACTCACCTAAAAAGTTTCCCTACAGCTCATATCGCTGTCCACCTGCTTCGAAGTTAGAAAATAACAGCGTATTGTCACCCTTGTGTCAGATTCAAAAGTGTTGGAATTTCTACAATGATGGATTTTCCAAGCAAAAGAACAATGCTAAATGCAAATAATAATGTGCAAATCACTACATAAACATGCATAATCGAGAGAGCAAAATGAACAGGCTTATCAGCTTTTAAAAATGCTTCTCATATCCTTTTGTTAAGACATAAAAATATTTCTGGCAGTTGCATGACATGAGATGTTGCAGACGTGATGCTCTTCCTCAAAAAAACTAAACAAAAACAAAACACAAAACTAAAGTAAACTAAACTAAACTAAACTGGGTTTAAAATGCCATGGAACCCAATTATGATTCACTTGGAAGCAAAATATAAAGGGAGTTACTGTATATATTTTCATTTATAAAGATGCACTATACTGTAAAAAATATTTAATTAGTATAATCATGACATGATTATAAATATTAAATGAAAAATAAAAATACACACACACACAAAAACAATTTTTCATAACAACAAAAACATTTTTCATAACAACAAAAAAATACAACTAAAACATTCATATACGGCATTAAAGTGTCAAAAAAATAAAATATTTGTTATTTTAGACTAGTCCTTAGAAAACATAATGAAACTTCATAATGAAAATGTAATAATGTCAAATTAAGTACTTATATTTATCTTTCTTTTTAAACTGTTTTTCTCTAAACTTTTTTAGCAGGCCTCCTAGCAGCCTAACCCAAACTAAACTTTAAAATCAGTGTCCTGTAACAAAACAAGCTGAGAAGTACTGATGTAGAAAGCTTAGTATTGCACAAAAAAAGCAAAGGTTCTTTCACAGATAATTTGGCCTCTTGAGAAAAGACTGGATAGTCAGCAGGTCTTTTTGATCTGTCGTGTTGCTAGTGATTGAAACCTCAAACAGGATTTGCAGTGCTACTCTACTATATTTTTGTCTCATTAATGACATTCAAACAGCGTACAGTGACTTGCGGATGTCTTTGACGTTTCGCCTCGAATACCCTCTACTCGGACCTGGACGTAAAGTGTAAGCGGGAGCCGCAAAGATGCAGTCATCACCACAAATGACTGCAACCAGTGCCTCATGTGGAACCGGGGACCATCCAATCCCAGCTCTAATTGGGCGTTGTGATACGACGGAGTGATTTCAGAGACGTTTTCATGCCCCACTGCTATCTATAGCCCCCCTAGGAGACCCCACAGGCAGCCAGCGAGTCAGAAGCGCTTTGCCTGCTTGCCTTATTCATACCAAACCCAATCAGCCAAATCAGTCAACAAATTATCCGATCAGAACACATGGCTGAGCACCTCTCCAGCAAACTGACTGGAGGAAATGGACAAAGACCAGGCCACGCATCACAGATAAGAAGCCACGAACTCACCGGTGTACCAAGAACGCACATCTTCTGTGTTTCTGAGCGCAGCATGAGATTAAAACGAGTCTGTGTGATTACAGCGGACTGGTACGGCCAAGATGAGGCTGTTAGTGCTCCTCTCATCCCTTCCCTCCTTCATCCCTCCTTCACGCTCGGAGAAGTCACCCCAGGGACGCATCTTTACGGATTCAGACACGCATTCCGTGTCTTTATCGCTTCATGTGTGGCGAAAACATAGATATATAACCTTACGGGATTGGATGAGGCTTGTGAATACAAATAGCTGGAGACTCTCGCTGCTGCTGGGAGGCCACACTGAATAGAATTAATTGTGAAGGTACTTTCATTTTTAATTGAGTGTTCAGGACCCCAAAAGCCCATATCTGACTACCAAGAGAGAAAACGTTTAAAGCACTCCTACACATGTGAATTGATTGGGACAAGTCACAAGGGACGCGCAAAAAACCTCTTGCTTTCAACATCAGACACATTGCTGAGACGCCAAGCAACTGATTCTTTACATTTTATGCATCCTTTACTTTTAAAATGGGTTCCAGCAGAGGCTGAGATGAGTTTACAGGGTGCATCTTAGCTACATCCAAACTGTGGCGTTTTATTGCCATTATACTCCAGGCAATATATGCATCAGTTCTAATCGCCTGTTGAACTTGACACTGCATGATTCCATAATGCATAGCTAGAAGGCTAAATGAGCTTTATGCTTTGATGAGAGAGTAAATAAATGGGCTTTATGATCCGCTGAGAGCACACAGTTAGTGTTTTGATGAACAGTATTTTATCATCGGTCTGCGCCACTGACCACTGCAGAGCCTTTAAAAGCAACCCCAGCAGAGGGCAAAAGGGTGAGGAGTGCTGGAGAGGGTCGAGAAAAGAAATTCACATATCAAGGAGACGCTTGGAAAGCCAAAGAGTGAGAGGGAAGGATGCTGAATGAAAATTAGCCCTTAGGGGTTGATGACAAAGCCTGTCACCTCCGAGTTTCTCCATCTCCAGCCATCCTCTCTCCTCCCTCAGCCTGATGAACTGTCGAACGCGGCGGGTGTGTGACATGAATGTGTATGTGCGTGCAACACAGAAGCTGATGTGTATTCCTGTGAGCGCGCATGTGAGTTTCCTCTTATGAGCCAGTCGGTCAGAGTGTAAATGGCATGTGTGAGAGATGGAGAGAGACAGGGAGGGAAGACATATGAGAACAGACAGAAGGAATAACACAGTGTCTACACTGGACACGAGCGGCAAAACATAATCGTTCCCATTATAATCAATGACATCGCCCCGCAAGTTGAAGAACGGCATTTCTATTTCTGACTCACTGCAGAGCTACTCTAATCCCATTTTCCTCCTCTGATCTGAAAATAAAAAAATATATATAATATTGAACTCACAAGTTTAATGTATGTAAACACAGATAAATGTAATTAATTTAAATGTAATTAAAAATAAATGTAATTTAATTTAAATCAGATCATTAAAAAATTTAATAGAAATACAAATAAAATCTATTATTTGAAAATATTAATTAAAATATTATACTTCTCTTTCTGCATTAAATCACTGTCAGTGTTAACAGCCTTTTAGTGAACATTCATTCATGTCATGCAGTGCATACTGTGACGCATCAAAATGAAATCATTCCCATTATAATAAATGAAGTTGACTATACTGCACAGATGCTCCAGTCACTTTATTTTCCCTGTCTGCCTGAAATAAAAAAACATTTTTTTATTCTATAAATATAATTTAAACATTTAAATAACTTCTGATCATTACTTGTGATCAATGACTTGTGATTTTTTAATTTAAAAAAGGGCCAGATTTAAATCATCTTTAGTTTTTAACCATATACACTACCATTAAAAAGTTTAGGGTAAGATTGTTTTAAATGTTTCTCATGAAGTCTCTAATGCTCAGCAAGGCTGCATTTATTTGATCAAAAATACAGTTAAACAGTAATATCCTGAAATATAATTACAATAATTATACAGTTACAATATAAATGTCTTTACTATCAATGTAATGCATCACATTTGAATAAAAATAATAATAATGTTAATTATTTCTTCATAAACAACAAAAAAAATCTTACTGACCCCAAACTTTTAAAAAGTGGTGTAGCTTTTCTTTCTTTAGCTACACTACCGTTTAAAAGTTTAGGGTCAGTTAGATTTTCTTTCTTTTTTTTTTAATTGATTTTGCCAAATACAAACAAAATGAATAATGTAATACAATAATTAATTCAACTTCACAGTTGCTTAAGTTAAGCTCACAGCTGATTAGTACTGAACATTGTTGACATGCAGCTTCAAAGCTTCCAGTGTAGACAGGATGTAACAGATGATTTAAAGCTGAGTGGGCACACAGACACAGACATACAGGCAGACACACACACACACACACACACCCACAAATAAAAATTGATTCCATTCTCAGAGCAGAGTTAAACTGTCCCTTTTCTTGTGCCACCATCACCTCTCCTCTCCTTCCCATCTCCGTCTCCCTGTCAGCCTTTTTTTTCTTTGCTTTCTTGCTCTGTCTGTGGACAAATTATGGTGATTATCATTTAGTTCCTCTATTCTTATACTCCCTTGCTTCTTTTGCTACCTTAGCTTTTTTTGTCTTCCCTCAATCTTCTTGTTTCCCTTCTCCTTTTCTTTTGTACTTTTGCTCTTCATCTGTAACCAGCAGACACTCCAGGGAAATAAATTAGTAATATTTATGATGAAACCTTCTCAGTTTCGTTGCTTCTTATCTCGTTGCCTCATAAAAAAGACACTGATCTTAACAGGCGTACCTATGTAGTCATCTGTCAAACAATCTACCCAGCCATCCATCACGGGCATTGTGCACTGCTCTGCTCCTCCCGGATGCCCAATACGGCAGCCAAGGCTGTTAAAACTACATAAACCAGCTCAACTCCCCCTGCACCTGAGTCTGCATCTATTATACCGAGGGATGCATCAGCCTCGGCGCTGCCCGCAACATTCTTCAAACGTAATGGCAATGGTCAAAACAGCTCCCAAAACGCCTGTAATTTGTTTGCTTTTATCTGAAGCGAACTCTCGGAGAGATTTCTCAATCGGCTTCCAAATATGAGGAGATTTACCCAACCTTGCTCAGTGAACCTGAACGTCTACCTGGGTGAGACTTTGATATATTTTCCCAACACCTCTTCAGATAATCTCACCCCAGCTCACCTCGGTAAAAAAACATGAGAATGTGAAGGGCAGAGCTGACGCTGGGAGAGAAAGGGCCCTGTTTTGACCATACTAATAAAGGGCTGGTATGTAATTGAGCAGAACTGGAGGGAGGCTGCGTTTGATAGTGTTACGGCCCCTATGCAGGGACAGTTAAACAGCTGACGGTGAGCACTAGATAAGGCTCTTTTCTAATACCAACCTCGAACTCTAGCTGTCCTGTCTCCCATTCTTGGAAATAGCTGGTTTATATGCCCCAACCAGGTTGTACACACAATTCTCAAACTCATTTAGGAAAACAAAATAATATAAATGAAAAGTTCTGGGATTTTGCTACTGTTATTGATGGAACCACTAGGGAGGGGACGGGAAAATGGAACAGTATAAGATTCAAAAGCTACACATGCACTAAACTCTGGACCAGGGGTCAGAAACATTTTGGGAATTAAGTTCCTTTTAAATTTTTCTGGTTAACCACTGTGACTTTATGTGTAGACTAGAGCAAGTTCATTCTTGCATTTTAATAGTATTTATAGCTCCTAACAGGCTATGAATTATGATTACGTCGGTACGCAGTTTTCCCTATATTGCTCGCTTTCATATATTACTGTTGGCACAAGTGCCGTAGATTGTGCCAACCCCATAGACCATTCTGTGATGCATTTAAATTTACCATGGTAACCACAGTATCCCTAAAAATACTGAAGTATTATAAAATCATAATATGGGTTGTACTTGAAAGTAGTAATGAGTGTGTCATTTGTTCACTTATGACAAGCTTTTAAGTCATGATAAGTTGAAGGCCAACCTAGAATATTAACCTGCCAATACAGTCTCATGAAAAGCTGTGGGAATTCATACAAGGTTTGGAAGAATTCACAGACTCATACTATACTCATACTCAAACCTAACTATAAAACCAAACCACAACACCCAAAAAAGAAATAAACCCTATTTAAAAATCTAAAGAAGATCCATGTTGTAAGATTTCACCATCTCTTATGAATTATTAAAGGTTGTCATGAAAGTGATATGATCTGTCATCAGTTTCCTCTGGAATTTCTAATGTGTTTATAGAATAGCACTTTTTCAGCAGTTTTTTTAACAGTCATTACTATCTTCATGTCACATGATCCTTCAGAAGTCATTCTAAAGTGTTGATTTGGTGCTCAAGAAAGTTTTTTTAAATTGTGCATGCCTTTGTGTAATTTATGTTGTACCACAAAATATGAAAGTTAGTTTAGAACTTATTTCACTCAGTGATTCCAATTTCAATGAAACTCCTCAAAATTCCTGTGGGAACCCATGGATTAAAAAAAGAAAAGCAATTCTCTTGTGGGTTTAATGTGATGTACTTTAAAGACTGTCTTTTTATGAAAAAGGTGGCTTTTATTGTACAAACTATAGTAATTTAACCATGCAGGGTTTGAAATCAAGTTTTTCACTCACCAGCCATTCATAACTTCCTACTAGACAAAACCAAAAAAAAAGCTTGAGGCTGTCCTCACTGGACACGACAAAGCAACCACTGCAAATAATTTTGTACTTTGTGTCAGTATGTCATAAATAGAATGAGGCATCAGTTTGCAATCAGGATTTGTCACGCTGCGCAGCATCCAGTGTAGACGGTATCAGTGATTATAATGGGTTCTATTGTATTTTGTGTAGACACGGTGTGAGTATTTTTCTACTCGTTGTTTTTGCTTAAATGCTAAGGAAACCAGCACCATTAGGATGGGTATGTTCAAGTAAGCTAGAAATGTTCAAATGCAGCGCAATTAGGCTTTGTTTAAATATATTTAAATATATCATGATGACTCACTAGTTTGCGCTAAATCTGCATTTGACTTACATGAACTTCCCCAAGAAATGAATGAGCTGATTTTTACCTGCATCAAAACCTAAATTTAACTGGTAAACTTCTGCAAGGGATATGCATAGACATGATGTATAAAGTTACTCACTTTGTACGAAGTGCGGAGGGTTGTCATTGACATCCATCAATCGTACAGTAACCGTTGTCGTTCCTGACAATCCGCCAAGATGGCCGCCCATGTCTTTAGCTTGCAGCACCACTAGATACTGATCTTGTGCTTCTCTATCTAAATCTGGAACTGCAGTACGCAGGATGCCTGAGGGAGAAAGAGAGACAAAGAGAGAAGCACATCACAAATTCAATCATCTCCTTGAATCAAATCATTTCCATGTGTTCTCTGACCGTAAACTTGTAGAAACACGTCCCAGCAGACAAGGTCACCCGTGCGAAACTCCTACCATTGGAGAACAGTCTACGATGGAGGTTTATTAAAATGTCACAAGGAAGTTTAACTGTGGATACACGCTGTAGATTGGAAGAGACCTTTCAGAGTGCTACGGCTCAGAATGCTAATTCCCGCTAATGAGTAAAAAAGAATGCCATGCAATGCATATAGGACAGAATTAGGTTACTATCCTTGATTAGCATTCACAAACCTCCAGGAGAAAAAGCCCTCTCATTCATATCAGCGTGGGGTCCACAAATGTCAACAAAATTAATTAGGTTTCATTAGGCGGCCAAATGGAATCATAACACGAAGGAAGTCCATTATCCACATAGACAGAGACACAATGCACAGACTTCTACACAAACATTCGCACAATGGATCCGTGAGAGCAGTAAAATTCATCTTTCACTCTCTCACTCCTTCTCTCTGCCTCATTCTTTCTAGCCTGTCATACACACAAATACCCATCATTCTCCTCACAACCCTTACACTCACACATAGAGATTGGCCACATAGTCCCACTGTGTGTAGAACTGCACTGTGCTCACTTCACTTCTGCCAATTCCACTCTACAGCACAAAGAAGCAGGAGTGATTTTTCAACTGACTACAGCCCCCCCGTAACCCTGAATAAAAGCCTCTCGGAAGCCTCCAGGTCACAAACCAGACCCACCGACAGGCACAGAGGCAGAGCGCAGAGGCCGGGCCGTTGTGTCATTTAAGCTTGCCATTTAAAGGAAAAGTTCACCCAGAAATTCTGTCATCATTTACTCAACCTCCCGTCGTTCCGAACCCATATGCTGTTATTTTATTCTGTGGAGATATTTTAAGACTCTTTATACAGCTACTCCACTGCTCAAAAGTTTGGGGTCGGTAAGATTTTTTATGCTTTGGAAAGAAGTCCCTTGCGCTCAGCAAGTCTGCATTTATTTTATCAAAACTATTATTACGATTTAAAATAACTTTTCTACTTTAATATACTTTAAAAAGTAATACATTCCTGTTCTGGCAAACCCAGATTTTCAGAAGCCATTACTCTAATGCAGTGTCACATTAAATCATTCTATGCTGATTTGCCACTTAAGAAACATTTATCATTATCAGTATAGAAAAAACATCTGTGCTGCTTAATATTTTTGTGGAAGATTCCTCTGATATAGGATTCTTTGATGAATAAAAAGGTAAAAAGAATAGCATTTATTTGAAATACACATTTTTGTAACATTATAAATGTTTTTACTGTCACACTTGTAATCAATTTAATGCCATCTTTAAGTATTACTTACTTATCTCACTGACCCCAAACTTTTGAATGGTAGTGTATACAATTGCACCAAAATGAGCCATAAAAGTAGCCCATATAACATGAAGTCATAAAATATCTTTATGTGTGAAACAGACATCGATCACGAGATTGCGAGAATGTTGCTTCAAACAATCAAACGAAAAACAGAATTTGTTCCTAAAGAAGAAAGCCAATTTCAACTTACTCACTTAATGTAAGCCTCAGGGACTATTTATCATCAATTAGAAATGTTAGAATCACCGTTGAATTTGGAAGCAGATGCAGACTAGATGTAAGTTTTAGTGGCATCAGTGAATAATGACTTGCAAATCTCATGCAAAGCTGCTGTATCATATGACTTCAGAAGACTCAGAATACGATGCACAAGTCATATGGAACCACTTTTTATGCTGCTTTTATGGGGTTCTTTTTAGAGTTTGCTCAATGAATTGTTATTGTATGGCATGAGCTAAATGAAGATTCTTCAACACATTCAGTTGTGTCTTCCACTGAAAATATAACAGCATACAGGTTTGGAATGACAAGAAGATGAGTAAAAGATGACAGAATTTAACTATTCCTTGAACAGTTCACAAACCTGTGGTGGTGCTCCACTTTAAAGCATTTTTATGTTTTCTACAGCCTTCAGAAGTGTGATTTGAGTTAGTGTTTGCAGCATTTGTTAGAAGTGCAGCAGCTCAAGCATTATGAATACATTTCTGCCAAGTCAGTCTGGATTAACGAGCACTGAAGAGAGGGAGGGAAGAACCAGGAAAATAGGAAGGAGGAAAGAACCAGAGGGATGAAGGGATGACAGAGTAAGGGGGAACTTATGGAAATGATCAGGGCTTTGAAGAGAGAATGTTTAAAAGAATAGTTTATAAGAATAGTTCACTAGAAAATGAAACACGTCATAAATGACTCACTCTCATGCCATTCACCATATGTGATGTGCTCTATGTGTGTGTTGGTCAATGTTCATAAAAGGCTAAATCAAATCTGTTCACGATCATATAAAGCAATCATGTCTCTTCATTACTCGATTGGATTACTATATTTTTCAGAAAATAAGTTTCACCTGATCAAAAATGCATTGTTGAGAGATACAGAGAGAGAGAATATATCAGGAAATAAAACAAAACGTTTACAAACATTATAAAAATGTAATTTGCTTCCCTCATAAATCCTTTAAATTTAATAGCATTCAGAACTGAACAGGAATGAAAAAATGTAAGTATAAAACAAACAAATTATTAATGATAGTAAATGATAAATTATAGTGGCATTATACTAACCATGTTTTTTTATGAATTTTTTGAAGTGGAAAAGTTTTGGGTTAATGGATGATCAAAGGAAGGACAGAATTCTATCAGGTTTCACTAAAAATATCTTTATTTGTGTTTTGAAGATGAACGAAAGTCTTATGGGTTTGGAATGACATGAAGGTGAACAACTGATCACGAAATTTACATTTTTGAGTGCACTAACCCTTTAGATAGAAAGCTTGGGTCTGAGTCCGTATTAATTGAATAAAACTTAATATTCACTGAATTAAAATGATTAATAAAGCCATATCGGTTAGTTTTAATAAAAATCAGTTCCTGGGACAAGAAAAACCCACCTGTCTGAGCGTCCACAGAGAAGTGTGGCTGCCCCTGAACTAGCGTGTACACCAGCCGCGCGCTGTTCCCATATGTGGGGTCATCTGCATCTGAAGCTGTCACCTGGATGATGGAGGTCCCTGAGGAAGAGTTTCAGGGAGCGAGAGAGATACAGTAAGCGAGAGGGCAAAAAAGACAATAAGAGATGATCAATACAGCACATATGAACACAGGTCATCACAGGACAAGCACATTACATAAAGACTGACAGATTCTCCCCTTCTCTCCTCTCTCTCTCCCTCCTGCTGCAGTGTGACAAATACAGTATTCACTTTCTCTTCTCCCCAGCCACACACCTTCTTTCATTCGCGCCTCTGTCTGTCTCACTTCATTTCTCTTCATCTCCTTCTCCAATTCTCCATTTGCTCCCTCTCTCAATCTCTGTGCCTGTTTTTGCGGCCACACTCCCCTGTTCCCTCAACTCCCTCACGTCTCGAATCTCTCTTTTGCTTCTGAAAGATATGGACTTTTTTCCAACCAAATAAATCAAAGAGCTTCACGCGAAGGACCGAAGCAGTTTGAAACGAACATATATATGTACAATGGAAAGAGAACTATGTTTCCCATGGGGCAACGGCTGACAAGCTCAGAGGGACAGGGGGATTTGTAGGAGCAGCTGTTGCTGTTTTACGACATCAAAGGCCTGACAGTGTCACCATGAGAGCTTGTGGGTTGAGGGGAGGGTGCCGTCTGATTACAGATCTTTCGCAGGTAGTTAAGAAGCAGCAAATAGAAGACGGTAGGAGAACGATAGCGAGAGAGAGAGAGATTGTCACTGTAAACGAACGATCAGATAGGCAGATCAAAAAACAGACGTGACTGCCGGGTTGACGCAACATGCACCGGCTCAGAGAAATCTATTCATATTCAGTCTGAGTGGAACTGAAGAAACACACCACAATTTAGACTGATAACGCATTCACACTGATGGAATATTAGATTTGAATGGCGCTCTGGTTTGGTTTACCTCAGCAAGGGTTCGAGCATTCAGATGTGGCGCAGAATATTTCTTGTTTGTGCTTGGGATCCTTTGATATTAATTAAACCCATTTCAGGCAAAACAAAACAAGCACGACTGTCTAGGGGTAATATTTTGAGCCCAACTCAAACGACGTAAAATCGATAAACGTGAGAGGTTATTTCACCGAATGAGCATCATTAACATTTAAACACCGCAAATTATAGGGAGCATATTCCTCGGCAATTTGGGACAGCATGAATCTTGCATTATTCAAAAATCACTGACATTCATCAAGAAAATGTGCTAGCAGGGATGAGCATATGTTGTCTTCCGCTACCTATATTTGCCATTTCGGGTACTGTGGCGCTGTAGGGTCCTTCCTCAAAGACAGGTGGATTGTCGTTGATATCCTGCACTCTAATGATGAACTGGGAGGAGGGCTCCAGGGCACGCTCTGTCTGACTGTCTGTTGCTGTGGCAATCAGCCGGTATTCGTCCTTCTCTTCCCGGTCCAAGGGCTTGGTTACGTGGATGTTGCCCGTCTTCTCGTCAATCACGAACACTGAGCCCGCCCCCTCACCCCGCAGCACGTACCTGGTGCGTCCATCACCTCTGTCCATGTCAGTGTGAAGCTGATGAGGAGAAAAAGAGAAGGAGAGGTTGAGATTACATGAGACTGAAGGGTTCAAAAGGACTAATATATTGTATACACAGTGCTAAGTAGATTGTAGTCCATGACAAAATTGTAGTTAGTAACGTAATCCATTACATTACACATTCTTGGTAATGAAGAATTACTTTAGGATTACTTTTAGATTACTTGGGCGTAAACTTGTCTATCAAATTGATTTAAAGGTGACATATCATGAAAATCTGAAGCATTATAATCGGGTCCCTGGTGCATCTACCAACCCAGAAAACATGAAAAAGAACAACCCAGTACATTTTTTTGGTAAATCTTTCTCTGCAAGCTTGTGAAAAAATGAGCCACTCAGATTTCACTCCCCCTGTGACATAGAAGGGGGAACTTATTACAATATTACCACCCCTTACTCTGCAAGTTTCCGCCCAGGGCACCACCATTGTATTTCTTAAGTGACAATGGTGTACCACTTCTAACGCCATGGCGAAAGTACGAGCAAAGCATGCTAACCGTTCTGTCTTTGGCTGCACCGACAAGAAAAGAACACTATTTAGAATCCCAGCCTCAGACGAGACAAGAGAGCAGTGGATTTATTGATTTATTTACTGTATATTATGCCATACAGATCTAACATAAACATGTGATTTCTTTCCCATAACTGACTGTTTTTGTAGCTCATGTGTGGTTTTAACATAAACTTGTGTGTATTTGACAGTTTAAGCGCAAAAAGACATGAAAGAGAACATGAAAGAGTTTAGCACGATAGACATGACAATCAAAGTCAAACAGATGTTTTTGGTAGAGGTAGGAGCTGTAAAGACAAGGCCCTATTCTGGAAAAGGGGGCAGGGAGCAGCAGTCCACTTGCATTTAAAGAGACATGCACGAAAACAGCGCTTTTCTGCTTCCACTCCAAAAAGGCATTTTCAAAATGATATAACAAATAATCTCTTGGGTATTTTGAGCTGAAACGTCACAGACATTCTAGAGACAACTGAGTCCTATATTACATATTGTAAAAAGGGGCATAATACTGTAGGTCTCCTTTAAATAGGATAATATTGTACCATACTGATATAAAAATACAAAGCGGGTGAAAATATATTCCGTTTGTTGTTATTAACAACATGAAGTCCATTAAACATTATGTCAAAGTTTCTTAAACTGTGGTACATGAAGCAACTGCAGGGGGTTGTGAGTTTAATGTAAAGATAATAATTAATTAAATAATAAAAAAATAAAATTAAAATAAATCATTTTAAAATAACAACATTCAAAATAAAACACTTACTAAAAAAGATGAAATATTTTATTTGTTTACCTGCATGTCATTTGAACACTAACCAAAGTCAGAGACCGTGAACATGCAAATGTATAATTAATATATTATTTCAAGTAAATATGTTAGATGAAAGATGTTCAGCTGACCAAAACATTTTGGGAATCCCCGCATTACATATAAATAAGAAATAACATGAATTTGTGCATTTTAATGTGTTTTTGAAGACAAAGGCCTATGAAAGACTTGTGTGAATAATATATAATCATGTCATCAATAAAAAAGTAACTCTGATCATGAATATTTTAAAATGCAATATAATCAAATTTCAATCCAGATTACATGTAATCAGTTACTACCCAGGACTGAGTATACAGAGGTGCATACAGCAAAAACAGTAAAACAAAAGCTTAATCTTGAAATATAGACTCCGCTTTGACAGATGAGGATTTCAGGGGTCATTCGCAGACAGTACAGATGGGTGGTAATGATCACACGGCCTTGCTTGAAGCTCTCGTACTCTGGGCATTGATTGCGAGAGGAGTCTGGTTACCGTATCAGCGGCAGTCTACGGCTAAGGAGCCTTCATGCAGCGAGCAAAGTCTGGGCTGCATAGGGTGCTCGTGACACTCAGAGGGAAGAGTGTGGAGAACGCATCAGCATTCATCCTCATTACGGCTTCTACGTGGCCAGAATATGGCTGCTTAAAAAGACCCCATAACAGCACAACTTCAACAAAAAGTGCCACACAGCAAGTTTGGAAGACAAATGGGAGTGTGTCCTATGTTTGCAAGCATTCGAGTGTGGAAAGAACTGAGTGTGTTCCCTCAGTGGAATCAAAATGGAGATTTTTTTGGAATCAGAATATTCATTGGGTTTTCTAGATTGAATTTTGAGACAAAACATGTGGTTGTGGAGATGTAAATCCCCGAAGAATGTCCTGACACTCGGTGGGCAGTGATGAGGAAAACTGTAGGACAGCACATTCTGCTCAGTTATAGACACATTCCTGTGTATGATAGCCAGGCGGAATGCAACAAGTTGGCAAACGATAAAACAGTTTTTCCATGTCAAAGGGTGCTCACACTGAGGTCTGCAGGTCGCTGTACTTTTGTTTGCAAGTAGGCGTTTCTACTCAGCTATCTGCATCACACAGCTTTTCTCAGTATGTTCATATGTAGTTTAAAAGTTCAACTAGTCATACTAAAGTAATCATTTTAAAATGTCATGTGAATGCTTAACAAAGACTCAGATTTTTGCAAAGTTGGACTGACAGATCAAGATCCAACATGTATTTTATTAAATAATTCATATTTAAAAAATCTCAATAATAAAATATAATTATTATTTTGTTGTAATTAATTATTGAGTTACTGTATATTGTAATATGTAGTGCTGGACAAATCGCACGACGAGGAGCAGGAACAATAAACTAGTCTTTTAATAGACAATCCAGGAAGAAATCACAAGGAGTCACTCAGCACAAACACAGGTACACGAAATAATAACCGACCAACACTAACTCAAAAGGCAGGAACTTATAAAGAACAGATAACGAGGGTCGACAGGTGAACACAATGATTAATTAAATGGAACAGGGGAAACTAGGTCAAGGGATAAACACCAACATGTAACAGAACGAAGGTCTTAAGGGCTTGGAACGACATGAGGGTGAGTAATTAATGACAGAATTTTCATTTTTAGGTGAACTATCCCTTTAACAGAATAATGGCAAATCGCAAATGCCTAAATAACAGAACAGAATTAGAGGTGATGGATGGTTTCACACATTACTTCTTTTGATTACAGCAAAGGCTCATACTCTGAAGAAGTACAACCTATGAATTCTAATCATCCAAACAGAATTCATTTCATGCATTATTCAATTTACTGAATGCACTGGATTCACTAATATGTCTATTTGCATAAAGCCCTCTGGTACTTCAATTGCAAGTACCCACATTTTTTAAGCAGGAAACCAAAATCCAGCATAAAGCCTTTTAACTGATGACGAGTGACTAAACTCCCCATCCACAACTTCCTGAATTCCACCCCCATGTTTGAAATGTCTTGCACCTGCCCTGGGCATTTTAAGAAGCAGTAAGGCTCGGTGGCCTCAGAGGTTAATGATTAAGGTTGAACACATTCTCTGAGGACATTAACATGCTCTAGTGCTTGTTTCCATCAGTGTTCAGTTACACAGCATTGACAATCTCACTGTGTGTGATGGACATTAGCCTAACGCGTAACTTATTTCCTGTCTGAATAAACATGAGAGTGCATCAGCGAAACATGCTGTGAGCAAGTTCTTTAAATAGATTGGAAAATAAAGAAGTATAAATTTCATCTTTCAAATGATTTAAATCAAGCACTCAGCATCAGTTTTGTACACAGAAATCCACAGGCTCTACTTCATCTCTAGACAGCATATGGTTTAAAAGCAAACAGATGAGTGTCATTAATCTTGTAGCAGTGACAATCTACTCCTAAGGGTCTCTAGCAGAGTAAAGAGAGATCACACATATATAATGACTGACAGCACAACAGCAATCAGCTCCACTGACCCAGAGGTTAAAACTCACACAGGGGCCTGCAGTCTGAAGTCTTTCAGCTCCTAAAGTAAGTGCTCTTAGGTCACAAACCAGCCAGGGCACATGTAGGGACTTAAAAGCAGTTCATTAAGAGTGAAGAGCATAAAATGGCCATTTGCATGCATCTTTATGTTGGCATATTTATGCTGAATACAAAACCACACAAACATGCACTGATTCTTACATAAACAAAGGCTGCATTCTGAAACATGGTGGGATTTTAGATCAAAACAGTGGACTAGTTTGATATTTAAATGCATTCTTTGAAAGTAAATGTCTGTAAATGAAATGAAATGTGATGTAAATGAGTTCTAGAGGCCAGTGCTGTCTGACTGGTTTGAGAACTTCAGAGGCCTGTTGATTGCTTCAGTGATCCGTGAAGCCACCTGAATAACCAAGACTTTTAACATAACTAAACATCTGGGAGAGTCTCTTATAATTAATATTTAGAATTTACAGAAACTGATGCCTTGCTAAAAACACATACTTTAAAATAGCCTACTTATCCAATACAAATGTGAAATAATATGCAAAACATACCTTATTCACACAAAATAATGTTTACATAAAACATGCATAAATTTGAAAATCAAAATATATAAAAAACAAAAAAACAAAACAAACAAAGACTTACCTTTTGTCTGTATGGACAGCTTATAGGTTTAACAGGCCAAGTAGACAGATTCCCTGATAACTGTCCAGAGGATCCTGTCTTGACTGAGACTTTCAAAGGAAAAGGAAAAGGAAAGAGAAAGCTTAGAAGTCATTTTCTATTTCAGCTCTCTCTCACAACAACAGAAAAGAAACCACCGACCCCAACCTCCTGACAACCCCCGCTTCTGATTGGACAGCAGGTGCATTGTGGGGCGGAGCCTCTAGCCATTGTGTGAAGTCGACAGTGTGGTGTCAAGCCAGTCTAGCCCATGTAATTAGCATTCACACAAACGCATTTAGCACACACCCCATCCCCATAACCTCTGGAACACCCAAGAACACAACACTCTTCTAGATTAACTGTACTTTCCTCTATACACTACATGAGTGAATCGTATATTGATTTTTGCTAAAGCTGATCAATACTAAAACCCACTAATGATATGAGGTACCTGATGATCTTTGGGGGTTTGCTCAGTCAATTGCTTACTTTGAAATCTCTAGCAGTGGGATTCAATTGTAAAAGCTATTCTTGAGGATCTTACTTAGTAAGTACAGTACATACAATTTAAAATAACTTTTCTATTTTTTTTTTTATTTTCAGCAGCCATTATTTTTACTTTTCAGCAGCCATTACTCTAGTTTTCAGTGTCGCATAATGTAAAGTACTGATTTAAAAAAACTTCAATCTTCAATGGTAGTGTACTTAGAGGTGGTTATTTATCGTATCATAAATAAAGCTTTTCAGAGCCAAGCATCACCATGTTTAAACCCTCTGTCATGCACTTGCATGGTGAAGAAAATAAACAGCTGAATTTGAGCCAGGACTGCTAACACATGGAAATGAGCAGTGATCGCCAATTATTTCTCTTTTTTTCACCATTGTGGCATTATGTATGTTATTTAGGCTTTAGTCCCTCAAGGGGAATTTACCTACTGAGATATACTTCGATCGAATTACAAATTAAATGATATCTTTGGTTTAATTTAATTGCATTGATTGAATTATATACAGTTTTATGTTTGCAACAAAAGTGAATCTACAGTTTGACCTACAGTATAACTGTGAGCAGCACCAATAGTTAGCAGTACAGTATGTGTTATTCCTCTATGGAGAGCTGACATTGAAAGGTGAGATCAGCAGTGAGTGAAGTGAGGAAAAGACTGCTGAGTGTACAAATCACATCAACATCACAATAACAGGAAACACAGGAGGCGTCATACTGTACGTTACCACTGACTCTCTGATACAATATGATTTTCATGTACTTTGTAAAATATATTATGGCCTTCTGCCAGTCCCCATAAAAAAAAACTGCATGTGGAATATTTATGAAATATGATACAGCATTGCTCATATGATATCTTGAGTTCTAGCTGTCCCTCACGGCTGTCACAGTAAATATACAGCTGTGAAATCTTCAAGTCTTGTGTAAATATCACACCACATTGAGTTTTAGTGCATCCTTTGAGCTTTATACAAGCCTGATGTGCTGACAAGGTTAAAATTACAGGAATGTTCCCAGACTAACCAGAGCTTTTAAAAATCCCTCAAATTAATGGTGGATTATCCTTTGAATATCCAAATAAAACACTGGTGATATTCTCAAATACATTCCTGAATATTTCACGACTCCCTTTTGGCCATAAACATTTATGTCTTTCAGTGAAGGTTTAACACTTTACGCTTTATGCCATGGCACTATTTCTATAAAAATAAGAAATGGTTCTTAAAACCCATTTTAGTGGAGAATGCAAATCACCCACTGTCTCGCCTCCAGGGAAACCGTCTTCCACAGTGACAACTTCAAAACAAAGAGGCTCAACAGGATTTGAAAGGAATGAATCAAGGACAAATTGTCGTGACTTTAGGGTCTTTGTTCAACTAGTCAATTCACTGTTTTTTATCAGCCAGAAAATAAATAAAAATGTAATTAATATGACTTTTCTTCAACTGACATGGCATAAATTGTAAAATTACCAGTCTTGATGAATAAATTATTTTCAGAATACACTTTATAGCTCTTAAGAGTCACTTACAGTCCCATGATTCATTTATGTTTTATCCTGTGTTCTTTAGGTCAGGTAAAAGTCAGGCTGAGTTCATAATCAAAGGAGCTTTAATCTTTTCAAAATATAATTTGCAGTATTGCATGATCTTTGCTAACATTAATGCCAAAACAGGATGTACAGTATATGTCCAGGAATACTATATTGCTCTGTCAGCTCTTTTACTGGAAGACATTGTTGACAGATTTACAACTTTGTTTTGAAACCAGCAGATTTCTTTCTGTCTTTTGGCATAGAAAAACATGACACATGACATTCTCTTCTATAGGTGCTGATGGTCCCGCCCTTCTCAAGGGCCGGAGGGCTTTTCTGATGGCCTGAGGGCCGGTGGATTCATTTCATTATATTATACAGTGCTCTATTTTCGCTTCTTTGAGGTTACAGTTGAAAAAAGAATGTGAAGAAACTGGGGAAGAAGAGGCCTACAGTACACATGAAGTCACATGATATCTAATCTCAAAGGGTAATCTTCAAATGTACTGTACCAATCCAGAAATCATTTAGTAGCTTTTCGCCCCATGAATGGCATGATTAATGCTCCGCAACAACCTTCTCATAAATGTGATCCTAAGTCTAGCAATTTAAAAACAATTTGTCTGAACTTGAAGATAAAAAGAAGAAAACATTCCCACAGTTCACTTGGAGGCACCTGCATAGGTTCAACCCAGATCCTGACCATTCAAGTGAAAAACACTTAAACCCACATGTCATGTCTCTTGAAATATGTCAGAACTGAGAG
>JAUZSZ010000079.1:22706021-22721352 GCA_034780575.1 Labeobarbus marequensis | reverse complement strand
ACTTTAACAGCATATAACAAGTCCCACTTACTGCCTATCAGTAGAGACCACTTCCTGCCTTTGGCACAAAAAGCTCCACTGCCTCCCACAACATATTCAGAAAAACATTAAAATAACAAAATAAGAAAACTGTTTGAAGTACATCAAAATAATAAGCATATTCTCGCTCTACTAGTACATGGCTTTTTACTTTTCACCTCAGCGAGCTCTCTAAATACAGAGAGATCGAAGGTATAACCTCATTTGCTCACTTCACCTGATTCTTTCTCATGGAGAGCCAAGAACATTATTTTCCTGAGTCACATTAACAAACTGCAGAGGCACAGTGTTTCTTTCAGTGAAGGTTTTAAACATTGTCTAAAAGGTTTCTGTGTTTGGTTAGCTGGTTATGTTTCACTTATGAACACAAAATAACAAGCTATTACACATCCTTGACACTAAATGCCATGTCAGAAAGATGCAAAGCAATCTGTTAGTTTCCAAAGAGACAAATTGCATGATACTAATCTGATTCAACATGGTAAAGAGGGCCCAATGTTAGCTTTAATACTCACTTTAACTTGGTCTCTGAGGGCCTCTCATCTGATAAAGCTTGTCGACTTCATTTTACACAACAGCCTGCTGTAGATGGCATCTCTGTAGAGGAACAACTCGGCTTTTCTGTGGAAACAGAAACTCTTGCTTTCTAATTTGCTAAGGTTGTGTTGCTGTTGCATAATGAGCCTTTTTCTCAAATTGCAGCAAAGGTTTCAGGTTTGGATCAGTTTGGATCCTTTTCCTTGTTCTCCTTGTGCTCATCGTTGCATCTATTGTAAATTAAAGAATTCCCTAGGGCTGTGAGTCAGACAGTCTTGCCAGTGACAATACCAGCATTTCCCTATTGCTGTTTTCTTGCAAGCAAATCCTTTGTCCAACATAAGTTGTTGAGCCAATGTCTTGTGTCTATTTCAACATGGATGCCTCCTCATTTTATCCTCCCGCTATCTCTCCTTCTCGATTTCTCCCTTGGTAAATGCAAGAGCTCTTTGGGTGTAAACAATTACAAGCTTATTGCTGACACAGATTGCTGGAGTCGTGTTAAATAAAATCAGAGGAGTGTTCACCCGAACTGCAAGCTGGCTCCTGCCTGGCCCATTTTGTAACAGTGAACCTCCCCTTGCTGAAGCTTAGCCAAGCTGAAAGGGATTTTTTCTGCATATACTTGCACTAAAAACAACAAAAACAAACCCAAAAAAATCCATTTGTTTCTGGGTCCCTTTGATAGCGCAAAATCATCAAAGAAGCCAAATGCATTTTATTTTCAAGACACACACAGACAAATTACTGTACAAGAAAGGACCAAATATGGCATAAAATAAGAAAGGTGTGTATATGGACATCATAAACCCATAATATGAAATACATAGAAATAAAGTTGAAATGCAGGTTTTTTGTTTTTGCTTTTTGGCTCTTCTTTAAAATTATTTTCTGCTCCTCAAGTGTGTTTCTGAAGAATTTCTTCCTCTGCTTATTATTTTTCTTTGCCCGGCATGTGACAAAGGGCAAAGGCTTTTCAAGCTCTTCAAGTGTTCCAAGTAATGATGAAGAAGCTTGAAAGTTGATTTGAGACGTCTGGCGGTATTGCAATACTCCCCAAACCTCTACTTTTCACATATATCCAATATTACAAGCAATTAGCTAATATACCCTCAGTATATAACACAAGCTAACCACACAAGACTTGTGCTCTCTGCTTCATTCAGAGAAAGAAAAAAACAGGCTGTCGCTGCGCTGTTGGAACCATAGCTGTCTGAGTAAAATTTCCAACATATGGTGAGGCTGCACTTTGGGCGACCTGGGTTTGAGTCCCAGCTCGAGGTACAATCCCCTATCTCGTCTACCATGATTTACTGTCTGTCCTCCTACTGTGCTATCTAAATAAAGGCAAAAAGCCCATAGATAGAACTTGCAAAAAAATAAAAAATAATTAAAAATCAGTGCTTTACAAAACCATCTCTCCACAGTTAGAAATATCCATGATCATCCTCTCATTTAAAGATGTGTAAAGTTTGCCTTTTCTGCCAAACAGAATTGCACTCCCTCCAACTGCCACTGGTTGGACTAAAAGTCTAGTCCTGCCATCAATTCACTCCATTGGTTGGGTCAATGGTCTTGTGTTCAGCTGGTTAGGATGCTCAAACAGAGTAAAGCCATACACTTTTCTGGTAAATCAAAGAGTAATTACTTACAGGACTTGTCATTTATGTAGGACTTTCTATAGGTACAGATTATTTATAAACAGTACTTAAAGCACGTTATAGGACAGACACTCAACAAATACTGGGAATACTAGCCTGCAAAATATGCAATGACTTCAGTCAAAGATATAGACAAACAAATAAAAATTTAACATGTTTGTGGCATACTAATGTAACGTGCGATACGCTAACGAAAAACGATCCAACATGCTGTTGCTATGGTTACATCCCCAGCCGAACGCGACTTGTTTGCGTACGTCTATTTTGTAAGCTCTGACTAACTTGTAATCTAACTTTTGTGGTTGAAATATATGGTGAACCGTAGCTATATACACAGTTATATTAAAAAGAATACGTAGACCTCCGAGACCACTCATCTTTTATTTTGACCCTCTTCTGAGAGAAGGGTAAAGCTTTAGGCAGGTCAGACCTTGAGAGCTCGGTCAAATCCAAACATAATTTCACTTAAAACCAACGGGCAGCTGCAAATCTGCCTACTACCATCAGTAATCATTATTACAAATAAACATAGCAAAAACAGCGCCTGTCCTACTAAAAGACACATGGCACGTGCAGCAGAGCGTAAGATCCAGCCCTATCGCCGCCTCGCGCTCGCTCACGCGCAACCAGACTCGCTTTGCGCCTAAAAACATTATTAGCGATTCAAATGAGTGTCATCAGTGAAGCCGTCGTTAGAGATGGGACTAACCGTTTAATATGTGCCCCGCGAACACCGGGGTGTCCGTAAACGTGTCTGGTACTGCCCCGCGAATCCCTGAACGGCGACAGACAGACAGAAGCGCGCGCGCCATCTGCTCCAACTCTGCGCGCGATCAGTCATGTGGAAGGTCCGCGTTTCCCAAGAGTGAGTCCCGTATTTAATAACTCATATACTCATATATCATAAAACCACCGCTTATGTAGGAAGGACAGGACGCGTGCATTACAGAGTACTGGAGTGCAGAGTTTCTTTGACATTGTCAATGGGGAGCATCAGGCACTCTGTGTTGAATTATCAATACGTTGATAAAAACAATTGTACAGCGGACTTTAGATGGACGTTAATGTAAATGCAAGCGGACACAAACTGAACAAAATAGGAGGATGTTTCTTATTATTCACATGGGTTTACCGTCAAAACAGTCAATTAAGAAGAAGAAGAAAACACACAAACAACGAAATATATTCAATTTGAAATGAACACATTTCAGATACATCCTTCTGTGCAAGCGAGAGCTTATTCCTTAATCCAACATTCAAAAAAGAGACTCTAAAATATGAATGAGACAGAAGCGCTGCCTTTGATAGCTCGCGGTAAATTCATCCCGTGTGATCATAGAAAATATGAATATTTTACCTTGTAATGTCGATCTTAAAGCGTGGACTTTCTTTCCTGCGCTGAGTGAGTCTGTCGGTGTTCAATGACAAGCACTGAGTCAAATATGAACAGGGCAAACGCTGTTATCGCATCTCTCTCTCACACTCTCTCTCTCTGCTTCTTCCTCTCTCTCCCATAATAAATCGACTGTTTTAAAATCCCTCATCACGTACTCACTTTCCCTCGCTCTCAGCAGTCTGCAGCCTATCACAACAATCATGACAACTATCTCTTACAGAAATCCCATGCATAATAGAAAATAAATTCCTATAATTTTGCAATCATCACAATTTACAACATCATTACTCCCTTATTATGGTAATAGACTATCGGATGAGTGCAGTTCTTTGCATTTCCCCCTACATTTCAATAATTTCTGTAAGGCAAGAGAGCACAACAGAAACACTATGTGAGTCCAGTATTAAACAGACTATCCCTGCTCCATCATACAAGCAGAACGGAGCCAGTCAAAGCATAAATGGACGTATTTATCCACCCGGGTATGACTGTTTTCTTTCCGTTTGGTGTTGCTGCCAAGGCTTCCTTTGTGCGTGTGCGTGTGTGTGTACGTGTGTCTGTGTATGCGTTGGGCTTTGAAGGGCACTGTTTTTAAAAAGTGATGGAGTCTCTGACCCACGTCGTCCTTCAGCTTCAATATCATCTCTTTTACCCATGACAATCGTTTAAAAACAACTTATCACAACAGCACAGAAAATGCATTTCAGTGTTAACAGACACTTCTGCTTAAATGGATAGCTCACCCAAAAATAAAAATTCTGTCATTTACACTCATGTGGTTCCAAACTTCTATTTTTGAATAAGTTTTCAACTGTTTTTGTCATTATGAAAGTTAAAGTAGCCCAAAACAACATTGTACCACTCTGGTGTGGTCGCAACTTTGGGCAACCATAGTTTGACTGCTTGAGGGTCAATTCCTCTCCCAAAATTTCTTGTCTGTCCTCCTAGTGTGCTATCTAAAAAAAAAAAAAAAAAAAATAAAAAAGTTTTTTTTTTTTACCAAAATGTGAACGCATCTTAAGACTTTTTTATACTTTCTTTTATGTTCTGGAGAAGAAAGTAAGTCATACAGGTTTTACAGTAAAAAAACAACTCTTTGGCTTAACATCATTCAGTCATGGACAGTCCTTCCACACGAGTGAATAGAGTTATTTGGACATTTCTAATTTTGGCTGAGTTTACTTTAGTTGAGATCGCTTTAATTCATCCTGTATGAAGCATTTGAGTAGAGACAACATGTTGCCATTGTGCAGAACCACTGTCCATGATTAAAGTTCAGCCCAAGAGTTATAATAGCATACTATCAAGCTAAAAACAACTTTTCTTTACACTGATGTTGGCAGTCTAAAGATGGTACTGATTACATCCCTAGCACACCCATTGGAGTTGCTTTTTTTTTTAAATAATCTTAAATTCTTGTTAGCAGGTCCTCAACCCAAGCACAGGCTCAAGGCTTCACCACAATGGTAACTCACCCAAAAACACCAACATAACAGTAAATCTTTTGAAATACCAACATAATAGAACATTAAACATTAACAAGTCTCCCTATTTTCTCATCTTGCTAAAAAAATATTATTTCATCATTTTCTCTCCCTATTCAGCTAAACATCCAAAGCATGATGGGTACTGTAAAGTTTAGTTTAAACTATTTGATCAAAACATCATTATCGGAGCCCAGGGAATGATCGAGATGTAAAGATATTACAGTTGCTCAGCTAAATATATAGAGATGAATAAAGATGGAAAGTGGAAACTGTGAAACTCTAATCAAGTCACCTTTACTTTTATAGTACTATATACAAGAGAGATTGTTTCAAAGAAGCTTCACAGTATTAAACAGGAAAGTAACAGAATCGATGCAAATGTGGCAAATTCAAATTCTGCTGTAAAGCAGCTGTAGTAAGACATTTCAGTGTTGGTTCAGTTCAGTTCAGTAAGTGTGTAATGTTCATTCATTATGAAACGTTGAATTTAGCTATAAGCAGCTCTACTTTAGACAGCGGTGTTGTTATTCAACTCAGCGTTGATTCAGTTTAGTTCAATAAGTTATGATGTTGAAAAATTCATCCTTTTTGAACAAATTCGATTTAGCTATAAAGAAGAGGACAACAGTATCATTATTTAGCTCAATTCATTACAGCTAACACAGAAGTCACTTCTAAACCAAGTTTTCTTCTGGCCAATGTGACAAATTTGCATGACCAACCTAAACCTGCTGCGAAATGTGCGTAGGGAATTCTTTCGCCCTCAGGCTAAATTCTCAATGTCATTTCCTATTTGAAATAACTTTTTTTCTTTCCAGTGCAAATTTGCAGAACCCCAGTAAATTTGACCGCACCTTAAGCCATTCTTCTAAATAACTTATTTTGTTTTCCACACAAGAAAGAAAGTCATACAGGTGTGTAACAAAATGAGGGAAAGTAAATGATGACGGCCTTTTTGGGTGAACTATCCCCTCTAGTATGGGAAGCAATGACAGTGGAAAAATCAGCCGAGCCAGTTATTTTCAAGAATTTTCAGACAACACAAAAAAGCACAGACAGACTTACAGCCGAGAAAACAGGCGGCAAAATTGCTGATATCTCCCATCCTCCATCCCCAACGAGCATGTTGTCTCTCTCCACCTGTCTACCTGTAGCTGTCAATGACAATACTGAGGCTTCGCCCATAAGGCCTCGTTGCCTTGATCTCTTGCTGACATTTACCATTTGAAGTCCTGTCCTAAGCAGCAGACAATAACACAAACACGCTGACTCCCTCCGCATTTGTGATGGCGTGTGGGTGTGTGGACGTGTTTGATCCGGGGACGGTTTGTTGTTGAGAGGGCGATGCATTCAAAAAGTTTCAAGCTAGCGAGGGGTGAGGAGGATTATTTGCGTTCAAGCAGCGGGTCGTAAATAATAAATGTACTGGTGCGGACCTCAGTGAAATATTTGCCACCTGGTTTTCCTTCTTTTCTAGCAGCTATCGTGCCCTCATTGGATCTGTTATTCTACCAACCGCTGTTCTAATACTGAACAGTCAGATAGGAGCGGGGAAACTCGCTTGGAGGAGATCTCATCGAATTGGACAAACTTAAACATGCTGACCTGTCTCTTGACCATTTGCAGCTCCCGAATGGGACCAGGGCCCACCAATGACAGCAGAGCCAGAGGTCAAGGGGTCAAATTCCCTCAGATTGTGAAAAAAAATTCCTCCCACTTCAACTTAAAAACATAAGTTCAGCTGCAGCCTTATATTTTTAAGCATAATAAAGTTTGGCTGTGACTTAAATTATATTAAACTGACTTAAAAAGAAGCGTCGTCAGTGCCGAAATTGGGCAGTGCGCCAACATACAGCACCATTGTGCTACAGGCATCCCGGGTTCGAATCCCCTCCCCTCTCTCCCAATTCGCTTCCAACTCTTAAAAAAATTTTAAAAAGTAGTGTTGAAATTGGTTAAATTATTTTGATTAGTTATAGTAATGGAAAAACTTAAGTTGCCATGATTTAATTTTTACAATGCAGCTTTTGGAATGTCATGGTGCTCTTGTATTCATATTAAATTGTTCATTTTCAAAATTTCTTTTTCTTTTGGGAAAGGGATAAAAGCTGTTAAGAGTAGCACGCTTAAAGTAATACAACCAATTTTCCATAGCTAGAAAGTTTTTTGCACATTATCTGCCACACAGTCAATTTATGGTAATGAACAGCACTAGTAATCATCATTAACCGAGCCAAGAGAATAATCTAGACGAGAAGATACAGTTGTTTAGCTAAATATTTAGAGATGGAGACAGATGGAAATTGGAAACCATAAAACATCAAAACGCTGATAAATGTTATATGCTCTAGACGTCACGTCTTTGTAATGAGACAGCCTTAATCTCTTGTTCTCGCCACGTGAGAACATTTTACACAAATTAGCTGCTAAAGACACCGCATATGTATAGCTGTCCTCAAAAGAGGCCTATTTTCCTTTGGGTTTACGGGCTGCCTTGCTAATGTGCTCTGTCGTGCACTGCTGGCAGGTCGAGACGGGTGCAATTTAAGGTGTATTCAAGACTTTGGCTGCCTAGAATAAATTGGTATCTATTTTCCTGACATCTGGTCTTTTAGAAAGATCATTACTTTGATCTTTTTAGACTTTACCACAAGAGAGGCTTCTGAGACTTGTTTCTTTGCACTCTGCCATTTCATTCCCTGTAGCATAACATATCTTCTCACTCCTCTACTTTCTCCATCTGTCCCTTCTCTCTGCCTCTCCATTTGTAAACCCTCTTTCTCACATTTTCTGCGAAAAATACATCTATGGGAATTAGTTCACCCGAAAATGAACATCGTTTACTCATCCTTGTGTTGTTCCAAACCCATATGAGTTTCTTTCTTCTGCAGAACACAAGAGGTCAGACTGCTCACAGTTCATGAGATTATTTATTATTGTTGATTATATAAGAGTTTTGTTGTATCTTTCTAGGGAGTTTCACCTTGCTAGTCAACTTTAGCTCATTTACTGACGGTTTTTCTGGTAATATTTTCGGTAAAGCTGCTCAGTAAAAATATTTATGCTTCTTATTTATGATAAACAAATACATGTATATTGAAAATGAATCATTTTTTTTCTTACATAAGTTGTGGACAGAAAAAAGATACTCTGTCTATTTAATACATAATTATTTAGTTAATTATTATATTAATAAAATATTGTTTAATTTAATTCAGCTGTTTTTTATTTTAGTACATTTTTTTTTTTTTAAATCAGATTTGGAATAAAACCATGGTGAGTAAATAATGACAATTTTCTGGTGAACTTTTTCTTCAACAATGGTGTTACATGACGTCAATCATGCATTTGGGACTTTGCATGTTTTTAAATAACAGCTTGGCTGCCAGACTGAATGTAGACGTGTGTAATTTTGTGCAATTTTACAAACTACATGCAACAAAACTCACCATGGTTCCCATACGCACACCTGGGTCTCAATCTCTAACACAAACATCTAACTCTCAGATACACACAGGCCAATCTGATGTTTTTATTCCTCCTCATATATATTTCCCATGGATCTCTCTCTTTCTCTGCTTCTCTCAAGCGCTCCCTCCTCTTCTCATCTCCCTTCCTTTTCTCCTTCTACCAGATGGCTGACCCATCTGCTCCCTCTCTCTCACTATCCCTGCCTTTACCTCCATCTCCCCTTATACCCCATTGGCTTTTAGAGTGTAGGTCCAAACCACATAGTTCAGACATTTCAGAAATGTCAAAGCCACACCAAATTAACCCCAAGGTTACACACAGACACCACAGCCTCAAGGATGGGAGGAAAAAAAACAGAGAATAATCTGTGTTTTCAATCTCTTTAGTTTTATCTCAAGCGTCTCTTGTGGGTCATGCTGCATATCTCAAGCGGCGTGTTTGGTTATAAGCTGATCTGATCGCAGTGAGGCTTTTCCATCTCTGCCAAAATGTCTCTCTTTCCCTCCATATGCAACTTTAGCCTTCATAATCTGTTTGTGCAAGGTTTTCATGGTATCCACCAAGTTGTTCCAGATGTAAAAAGCACAAGTCATACATTTTTTAAATGAATTGTACAGCCATAAATTCTATCATTTTTCACGCACGTCATTCAAAATGTATAAAAACGTTTTCTTTCTGAAGACTGATATTTTCAAGTTTTAAAAAGAGCATAAAAGCATCATTCAGTGAGTTGACAGAGAGGATTTTCAGTGAATGATGACTTAAAGTTCAGTATGTTTCTCACACAAAGCTATTACGTAAATGAATTAGAATCTACTGTGTCTTATGAACCCTATTTATGATACTTTTATGGTGCTTTTGTTTCTTTTTTGAAGCACGGAAGTCTCAGTGCCTATGAGGGCTATAATTGCATGGGGAAAAGTAGGTCTACTTAATTCATCAATTCTGTGTTTGATGGAAGAAAGAAAGTCATACAGGTTTGGAATGACATGAGGTTAATGGTTTTTAGGTGAACAAGTCCCTTAATTATTTCCCTTAGGTCCACTTATCACGTAACTATAAAGGTTTTTTTGGGCTAAAAAGAACCATAAATTAGTTTTTCACTGACATTTTCCACCCTCTACTTACAAAGCCTGCTTTATATTGAAAATGAATGATTGAAGTATGGCTAGATGATCACAGATCTTGCTGAATATAATTCTTGCAAAGACCAGAATTCAAATCCTGTGAGATTACACTTAACCTTTCAGTAAACTATTCAATTGTGTTTGTCTTATGATTTTACTTACCTGACGCTCCATCCGTGTGCAGGTTCTGGAAGATGAGGAGACTAATACAGATAGTGGGAAAAGTGGGATGGGACGGTCAGTCTCCTTTTTGGAAAAAGTTACCTGTTCAAAGACATATCACCATCAGTCAAAATTCTGTAAAACTGCAATGAATCTGCAATAGGCAAGTGAACACTATGGAGATCAGGAAGCTCCCTATGGCTAATCCATATCCTTGCAATCATTTAGTGCTGATTTTTTTCATCTGTCTGAAACCAGAAAGCTGTATAATTTCAGAACAAGCTGTTTTTGCAGGTTAGTTTCAATAAATCAAATTCAATAAAGGATATTTTGAGTCCCAAAAGGCATAATATACAAAGCTCTTTTGTATTAAAGGTCAAAAAAGATCTTCATGATGTGACCCTTTTTAAATGGCTAAAAGGTAATCATGGAATTTGTGAAGGCCATAGGTCTGATTCCCAGAGAACATATAGCTATACAGTGAACCCAAAAATTATGGACACTCCACACCACAATTAAAATATATTCCTGTCTTTGCTCTATACGGCATACAACAAAATATCAAAATAATAGATATGTTGTTCAAAGTGAAGACATAAAGTCTTAGACACTTTATGGTTTATGAAAGTCTGTGAAAGATGTTCAGTTGCTTATGTGAAGAATTACACCTGTGTGAACTTTAGTTCTAAAAAAAAAAAAAAAAAAAAAAAAAGCTCTAGCATCATTTGTTTCCAAATGCCATTGAAGTTTTTCAAGTACTGCAATGAAAGTCAGACATTTTTAAGTGTGACTTGAGTGTTCAAAAGTGTCTTAATACTTTTTGGGGATGCTGTATTTGTAAATGTTTACTTTTATATTTTTTCCACTTCAGTTTAATACATTAATACATTTGAATTGTTAAATTGATTAATTTTTTTTTAAATGTTTTCGAATGAAGTCTCACCATGCTCACCAAGGCTGCATTTATTTGATCAAAAATACAGTAAAAACAGTAATATTTTGAAACATTATTACAATTAAAAAATATATATATTTTAATATGTTCTAAAATGTCATTTATTCTTGTGATGACAAATCTGAATTTTCAGTAACCATTACTCCAGTCTTCAGTGTCACATGATCCTTTAGAAATCATTCCAATATGCTGATTTGGTACTGAAGAAACAATATATTTTTGCTTAATGCTGGTGAAAACCATGATACATTTTTTCAGGATTCTTTGATGAATACAAATTTCAAAAGATCAGCATTGTTTTTTTATTAATTATTAATTTTCAACATTACAAATGTCTTAACTGTCAGTATTGATAATTTTAATGTGCTCTTCCTGAATAAAAGTATTGATTTCCTCCAAAAAGGGGGAAAAAAAAAGTGTACTGACCCCAAACTTTTGAACGGTAATGATGGTGAAGGTTATTTATATTTTCTGGACTGATGGAAGGTCATCTAAAAGGTAGTAAAGAGAAAAAGGTTCTGTGCGTGTCACATCTGCGTCATACGTCATATGTCAGAACAATTACCCACTTGCAGGTCAATTTAGCCCATTTACACCGGTGGTGATAATGAAACTAGATGGACAGCAACAACATCTATCCCCTCGAGGCACAATTTCCAAAGCATTCAGCATGGAGTCTGAGACACCTGCGCACCGTCTTGCAACCGTCTCCAGTATCTGCCTCTGCTTATGAGCGTCGCTCCAGCTGTCTCGAGCATATTGGGGGCGGAGGATGAGGAGCATGATGAAGCAGGAGACGTCTGCCCCTTCATCTCATTTCCCACGCTGACGCATCAGTTAGGCATCTGGAGGCATTCAGTTCAAGGCTTGGTATCCAGTCCAGGCCTTATGGTGTTCCTGCGAGCTCCCAGCGCGGCACAGATTTGCCAATTAATAAGATGAAAGCCAAGTCTGCACGGGCACGATCACAGCAAAGAATTACCGAAGTCAGGTGATGCAAACAAACAAACTGCTGAGATTAGAAACGAAGCAGACATTGAGACGTAAGTGGATGTGCGGCGGGTCGTAAGGCAGAGAATGATTGCGCGCGTCTTAAGCAGACACCGGGACTTAGTAAAACTAATTAAAGCTGCAAATGGGAATGAAGACAGAAGCGACAAGGGTGAGAAGCAGTGGTAAACAGCAGATTAGGAGTCATTCTGTCTTTATTAAACCTAGTCTCTCAGAAAAGGACACTCTAGTCTTCCCATACACACGCCGATAAGTACTACACACACTGTGATTGTACAACACAATTAATTACGGCACAGATGCACCAGCAGACACTTAATATCTACTAATAAGGTAAATAAATCTGAGAGCTGAAGGAAGACAGCGTGTATGATTCCTCTCAAATACCCATTGGCTGCGACAGTCCAGATCTTCTCCAAAGCTACAGAGAAACACACATACAAGACGCTACAAGTAATAAACCTGTCCTTAATTTACTGGATCAGATGATTCAGCATTGGCTAAAATAAATCCTCCCAAGGTAAGGCTGGATCAGCTACTTGATTGGGGGATTCTGCCTTAAGTATTTTTACAGGGCAAACAAAGACATCTTTTCTTTTTGGAAAATAAAAAAAGCTTATTTGGGGGAGAAAAAAAAACTTAAACTTACTTAAAACAAATTGCTTTACTGGAGCTCATTTGTAGAATTGTAGAATTTTGAAGTCTTATACCTCATTTCTACAACTTTACAGATTTAAATTTATCAGCCACAACTAACAAAACCACTGGAAAAGTGAATTACATTGATTATATCGTAACAATGGCACCTGTCATGGACTGGCATATATTAGGCAGCAAGTGAACAGTCCGTGCTTGAATTTCATGCGCTGGAAGCAGAAAAAATGGGCAAGTTACAAGATCTTTGACAAGGGCCAAATAGCCATGGCCAAACCACTGGATCAGAGCATCTCCAAAACAGTAAGTCTTGTGAGGTGTTCCTGGTACGCAGTGGTTAGTACCTACCAAAAATGGTGCCAGGAAGGACAACCATACCTCTTTTCCACTGGGGCTGTTGCTGGAGCCGGAGCCCAATTGTTTGCACTTTTCCACTCAAAAAAATCCTGGGCCAGTGCCCAGGTCCTGGTTCCAAACCAGCCCCGAAGGAATTTGAATGCCGAGTTCAGGTAAAGAAGGCAGGCTGGTGGAGGCAGTGTTATGCTCTGGGCCTGGCATTTATGTGGATGTTACTACATAAACATACACCCCTTCAAGACAATGTTGTTCCCTGCTGGCCTCTTTTAACAGAATAATGCACTCTGCCACACTGTAAAAATGTTTCAGGAATGGATCATAACAAAGAATTCAATGTCCTGCCTTGGTCTCCAAATTCCCCAGATTCAGTCCAGCTGAGCAGCTATGGGATGGCAATGGAGGCCTCACAAATTGCATGATCTACTGCTACTGTCTTAGTGCCAGATACCACAGAACACAGCAGAGCTGTTTTGGCAGCATGATGAGGGCCAACACAATGTTAGTTTTAATATTGAAGCTGATTAGTGTAAGTGATTCCAGAAAATATTTTGACACTTAAGTCACAATTAAAAATGAATCAGTGTCACTACATTAACAAAATATGAAACTAATTTGGAATAAACATAGCACAAGCACACAAAAGGAAGTTTGTTAGGAGGTATAGTTCTTAAAAATATATATAAATTGAGATAAAAAGTACTGAGTGACACTTTCTGAATTTCAAATGATAGCAGAACATGTTCACTGTTAATATCATGCACTTAGTGACAATTGTGGACCACGTACAAAATCTGTGAACTTTATTCACATATTGTGTACTCATTTTGGTGTAAAATCTGAGGAGTGGTAAACATGGTAAAATTGCTAAATAAGTTGTTAGTAGCTGGAAACATTTTCAAATTTTTCAATGTATTTTAACAAAGAAACTTGAAAAGGACAGGCAACATGTACTCCTATATTGTATGTGAATGATGGATGTACTAAATTTGCAGGGGGCACCGATTCTGTGTGGGCACGAACGCTGAAGTTAGCAAACTACTTTAGTTTGATGTTTTGTTATTTGCTGCAATGGCATACATTTTAAGTGTGGCATAAGTGTCCAAATACTTTTTAGGGACGCTGCATAACAGTCTTTGCCAGAGGCATTTTCTCAGAAGGGACAGCAACAAATCTGGATGAGAAAATAATGAACACAGCAAAAATAAAACAAAATGAAAATTATTAAACATAAGACAAAATAGTGCATACAGCAACTGTGCAACACAATCTGTGTTCACAGGGAGACAACATCTCCTTAACAGCAAGATACAGGTGAAAAGACAAGTGAGAGGAGGCAGAGTCTCAGTTGCACTTTGATTGGCCTTTTACCCTGTCATTGTGATAATGTGTGCCTATTATGTTCTCTTCATCACTGATTGCTTATTACCCTGTCAGTGCAATAAAGGCCACATTCATGTTGACATACAGTCTACAAATAGGCCACTTTTAGAAAAAAAAATGGCACATCTGTCACTGGGGCAGTACTCTTTGAAAAGGTACACTTATTCACCTCTACAGGGTGCGTATTGCAACCTCAAATGTACATATTATTATTTAAAGTGTACATATTAATACCTAAAGGTTAAGTATTAGTACCGTTTGAAAGGGAGCTGCCTCAAGCTTTTGTACAATTTACTGAGATGGTGAAAACGGACAGACTAATTAAAGTAAACAACTCACCCACTCAGATATTGCCATGTTAAATGACTCGAAAAGATCTGAGAGTGAGGTGGTTTTTAAGGAGAACTCAGCTGCAACTCTGTGCCTGCAATCAACATGACACCTGCAATGTTTTCCAAAGAATTATTGACTGATGGTCTGAAAAGAGGATGACAATTAATAATAATAACCAAACAAATCTCAACAAGAAATATGTATAATACAATAATTTCTAAAAAATAAATAAATAAAGGAAAAAAATAAAAATGTATACATTACCATTCAGAAGTGAAAGTGACAAAAGTGACGTGATGTGTGTTGAATTTGTGCTCTGTATTCCACCCTTCCAAGTGCACACACACACCGTGAACACACACCCAGAGCAGTGGGTAGCCATTTTTGCTGGGGGAACAGTTGGGGGTTTGGTGCCTTGCTCAAGGTTCTCGCCTAAGTTGTGGTATTGAGAATGGAAGAGAGTGCTGGTCATTTAATCCACCTACAATCCTTGCCAGTACCAAGATGTGAACCCACAGCCTTTGGGTTGCAAGTCTGACTCTCTAAGCGTTAGGCCACGACGAAAGCTTGGAGTCAGTGAAGTTTTTTTTTTTCATTTCGATGTAAAATGTGGTCAAATGTGGCAAAAACGTGGCAATAAAGACTTTTACATTGTTATAAAAGATTTCTAGGTCAAATAAAAGCTGAACTTTCTATTAATCAAAGAAGCCTGAAAAAATTTATTATGGTCTCGATGAAGATATTATGCAGCACAACTGTTT
>JAUZSZ010000079.1:22688678-22698957 GCA_034780575.1 Labeobarbus marequensis | reverse complement strand
GTTTATCAGTACATTACAGAAAATAATGAACTTTATCACAATATGCTAATTTTTTGAGAAGGACCTGTATATATATAAACTTAATCCTTGGTTGCCTTGTTTCACACTGTTCATACTTCACCCTGGGTTACTAGTTAATCTAGTGTAGTCAGTTTTCAAGATTTCACATTTATAAACCCTGGATTAAAGTTGTCATTTGCATATTTATAAGGTTGATAACACTAATGGAACAAACACAGCGTGCAGTGATCATGCAAACTGTTTTAATAGCTGTTTGTCCATCTGTGAACATGTTGTAGATCCGCTCTCGAAAATGCTCTGTCTCCGAAGACCTAAAGGAATATTCCAGGTTCAGAACAAGTTAAGCTCAACTGACAGCGCCTGTGGCATAATGCTGATTGCCACACAAATCCACTTGGCTCACATTTTCTTTAAAAAAATTCATTAATTAAAAAAAATAAATGTCTCCGTGAGCAGAATTTCAGTGAGGCACTTACAGTGAAAATGAATGAGGTCAACCCAAAAACATTCAATTTTTTAGTTAAGTAAAGTTTTGATGGTATAGCGAAATGATGTGAACTACTGTATGTTTACACATGATTTTATTGGGAGGAAAAACTGCTTACTAACCTTTTCTGTTTTAAAGTTTTAACAGAATAATTCATGTTTTTACAATATTATAAGCTCTACATTACTGCATTTAAATCCTCCACAAATTGGTCTGAAAATGAGGGTGAAATCATTTCTGCCACAATGTCAACTAGGCTTAAGTTCTGTTGAACACAAAATGTTCCTTTAAATATTATAAAACATGAGGCAAAAATAGTATCACACGTTAGTTGTTGCTACACAACATTTTTAACTGTTTCCACAGATATGGAGACTAAACACAGCGTGAAAGCTTCTATGGCTGAACACAGCACATGAATATTTAATAAGATAAGTTCTGAGACGGTTATGATTGGTTGTCTTGTCTCTAGGGCAGGGTTTCATAACCCAGGGTTAAAAACAGCGCTAACTTTGTTCATTAGAGGTGTGAAATGTTGCTTAACCCACATGAAATAATATATAGCTATTTATCCATACGGTATTTAGAGCGACAGAACGATAGGGCGAACGATAGACAGACAGACTAAGATAGATAGATAGATAGATAGATAGATAGATAGATACTTTGAGGAGAATGAGATGAAAGGCGGGATGACTGAAGCCCCCACGACACTGGCCAGCTGTGCCTGTGCGTTGTAAATAAAAATTAATAGAGAGTTTGGCCCAAGGTCACCTGATCATTTAAGGTTCTAGATTTATTTTTAAATGCTCTTCATTGGAATTAATGAGCACAACCTCACAACATTATTATGATGCGGAAGGAGAAGAAACGAGGATGGGGCGAACGTTACACGCAACAGCAATGACAAGACAAGAGCGTGTCCGTCGCGCGCAGAGATGAAAAACGGCACCTCTCACTGCAGCCTCCTCACGAGCGCAGGGGGAGAGAGAAGGATGCGCGAGTGGCACCAAACGCAATTACACGAGGCGCGAGCTCACGGACTGAGGCACGCTGATTACACGAGTCTTTATGTGGACACTGCATCGCACCGAGAGTGATTTCCTGCTAAATTGATCTCTCATTTGTTTTCGATCTGGAAGAGCTGTGGAAGTGGGGGGAAAAACTGTTTGTTTTTTTCTCAATCACAACCACAGTACATCACACCTCACTGTATTTTTCTCTTTGATCTGTGTTTACGTCTTCCAGAATTACATTTTCCTTGAAGAGAAACTCGCAACACATTTGAGACTCAATCTGGCCACAAAGATGAAACACAGTTTGATGGTTTGCTGGTCTTAAGATTGTCTCCTAACCCGTATTGCTGGGAAAAAAAACCCCTGCTTAAACCAGCCTAAACTGATTTTCTAAATTTAGATGGTTTAAGATCTCCCAGCCTGACTGATCCATGTGTCCAAAACCAGGCTGGGAGATCATCAGGCCAGTCTAGACTGATTTAAGGTCAGTACAGTGACTACCAACTGAGTATGAAGGTGTGAACCTTGAAAGTTTGCTGACTTTAGAAGGTTTAAGTGGGTCTGAGATGATCACCCAGCCCAAAAAAATCAAACAACAGATTCAACAAACTCACAAAGTGTTTATAAAATGACTGTTAGAGGGGAGAAGATTTGCTGGTCTCCAAGCCTGATCTGCTGTAAAATGCCCAATCCCCTTTAATATGAGCAGCCTGATCGGACTTGGAGATCACTTAACACCAGCAAACCATCTTAAGCCATTCTAAGATGTTTTTCATCAGGGTACATTCTGTGAAATTCATACAAATTCAATTCAGAGCATATCAAATTAAGAGAGATTTATCATCTATATGGCCACCTGACAGATGGTGGCACGTGGGTGCATTGGGGTTATTTTTTGACACTGTGAAAATCATCTCGCTGGCACCTAACAAACTAACCAGCTGGTCTCTCACAAAATCCTATTCTTCGGTTTGGCCTTGGTTAAGATACAGCTTGACTATCCAAATCACTACAGACTTATGTGGATTGTATCTCAATGCTTGTTGAGTCACAGGACAAATAGTGTGAAGATGATCCATAAATAACACCGACAAGCACGCTGCTATTGAAATTTCAAGTAGCTCTTCCTACATTTTTAAACCTTAAAGTGGAGGTTCATACAAATTACTCATGAGAGAGACAAATGGTAACTGGGTCGCCAAGGCTAACCAGTGCTTCTCCCATTGCAGCGCACCCAACAACATTTTGCAATAATACGTGTGAAATGCATTTTCTAAAAGCTAACCATTACGGATAATTAAAGTAGACAGTTGATGAGTATTCAAAGTGCTTTCAAGAGTGACCTGCCCAACATCTCATTTCACCACTTAAAACGAGTGCGTGTTCGATGCTGCAGATGTTCTGCAACTAAATGACTTCAAAAACATGATTAGCAAATGTGATTTGTAGTTATGTTGTAAGCAACTCTCTCATCTCTTCATTTTCTCCAAGCAAAGTAATGGAGAAGAACTCCCAATTTACATTTATTGGAATCCCATTTGCTTTCCATCTGCTAACTAGCCACCTGTGAAACTAGTTTTTAACAATCATTGGGGCTCAGGGCTACCACATCATCCCATAGCCTTTATTAGTGTTTATTTTCAGCTATAAAACTACTGAAGGGGGCTATAGCGAATCCTTGCGTTGTAAAACAACGTGATAGAGTATATATTTGGTGTTGGGAAACTAGGTGTGCCGAAATGAAAATCCCAAATAAATTCCCCCTCTAATTAAAAAAAGACATCCAAGGACTAAGTCCATAGACCCGAAAGCCGGAGGACAATATTGCAGAACAGCACAAAATACTATCACTATTTTCCCTGTCAGCTTAAGGTGTTAGAGATTGTTTACTTCAGTTCAGCAAGCGCAAGCACTAATAGCCCACAAGACAAGACCGATGCAGACACAGACACAATGCACTATTTGCATCTCTAAAATACTATTACGAAGCAGTGACGGCAAGAGGAAGGAAAAAGTAAGACACTTAATTCAGGGCCTCGGGCAAAAGTGAGGAGGAAAATATTCAGAGTTCCTGTGCTGATGGAGACAAATGGGCAAGATGGCCAAAACGAATCGCATTACAAACAAATTTTAGTACTTTTTTTTAAACCCATCTGAGCTGACATTAAAAGGATCACCAAGAAATAAAACTAGAATACAGTGCCCACAGAATGTAGTTGGACACAATGTATGAATAGAACTGCATTAGATATAGGCTGCAGCCCCCTGCTACTGGGAAGAAAAAGGGGACAGAGTGCTAAGGGCCCAGAGGCTGAGAGGGACCCACAACGATGTCCTTAGGGGGGCCCAAATGGGATTATATATAGGTATTCCCATTTAAGAGCAAATATGTTAATTTGGGTGCTTTCATAGAAAATATTGATAAATTCCAAGACATTATTGAGGCAAAAATATGATGGTGGTATTTCAAGCTTCAACTGCTCCCAAAGTAGGAAAATCCCTTAAGGAATTTACATACGGGTCAGGGGGCATGATTAATTACGTCAATTTTTGCCAACACATTTTTGTATATAATTAATCACAATTTGATTGACAGCCCTAATTTGATAAAATATCAAACCAAGTGACATTTATTTTTAATGAAAAATAGCACAAATACAGTTTCTCAAAAATAAGTATGGATTTTAAATTATATTATGCCAAATATACTGCTGAAATTAAAGACAGCACTGAGATGAGTGGCTCTAAACCCAGCACAATATTTGATATAATAATTGAATAACCTGTAAGGACTGAGATATTTCCTATGGTATTTCTGCTGTAATTTTGACTTTTTTTTAATAAATTGAAATTAGGTTGATATTAAATGAAAAACATTGTGTTTCCAGAATATCCATGATTATATATGTTCTTAATAAACAATAGTTACTTAAGGGTTTATTTTGTATTTTAGGATTTTAACAAATTCTCACTGTTAACTAGTTTCTTATTAACATGACTATTATTAACATATTGGCTGTTTATTAGTACTTAAAAAGCACATATTCTACATTCCTAATCCTACCCAATATCTAAACTTAAAAACTACCTTACTAACTATTAATAAGCAGCAAATTAGGAGTTCATTGAGGCAACAGTCTTAGTTAATGGTTTGTTAATGGCAAGAATTGGACCTAAAAATAAAGTGTGACCATATAATTTTAAGACATTCTGCAGACCCCACTAAAATGAGCTTGGGGGGAAAATACCTAAAAGTAACTGCAAAAATGGACAAGAAAAGTAGTTCTGAGAAAAATTTGCTGGTACTGTGCAGATGCAGCTGGTTTGATATTTTGTTATCTAATGCAATGGCATTCATACATCAACTGTGACTTAAGATTCCAAATACATTTTGGGGCCACTGCACAAACTTGTAAACACCTGTCAAAACACTTACCAACCGATACATCAGGATCAAGAGGAAAAAATAACACTTATATAGCAAAAAATCCAAGGTTTATTGAGAGCAGGTTTAGTAACTGTGGTATCTGCAGATACATGTGAGATGAGAAGAACAGAAGCCCACACCCACTCAATGAGAGCTGGCCAACTGGAGTTTTGGCTTGTCACGGTGTCCATTGGGATACAGCGCCCCCTTATTTTATAATCACAAACAACAAGTGGAACTGCAATGGCTTGGGGTTGTAATACTACTGAAAAGGGTTGAAAACTCAACGAATAATATATGTGAGAAAAATAACGGAAACTAGTCTAACTTGGAGAGATGAGAGGAAGAAAGAAAGAGAGGGAGCGAGACAGCCTTGCTCATGTTCTCATGCACAGACAAGCCAGCTCTTACAAAAGAGTTGGCATTAACTTTCCTGGAAGGAGATCTGATTTCATTAAGTTAACCGAAGTGCCTTTTAGGTTATATCACAAATCTGCAATTCATTCCCCATCTGACCGGTCTCATCCTTCCCTTTTGAAACCCAACTACCGCTGTGGCCTTTTCCCTCATTCCTTTTCTCCTCCCAACCCCCCCTTCTATGCTTTCTCGCTCTGGTATTTAAGGTGCAGCTGAAGCACGTCTTCCTGCGAGACCCTTTCCCAGCCCTTGCTGTGGACACGGTAGAGGTTGACTTGGCCTCCGCTGTAGGCGTCACGGTAAGTAGCTTGGTAGATGGCGCGGCGGCCCAGGTCGCATGCTTCTTCTACAGTCAGGTCGTAGCGAAGACCGCTGTCGACAACACCGTAGGCATACATGGATCCCGAACCAACTGCGAACAGATCTCCGCACACTCGGTTGCCCTCCGAGTCCACGTAGTAGAGCCCTGAGATCAGAGAAAAGCAAAAGGAAGAAAGAGACCATCAGTACTGCTTTACGTCCTGCTGTGTTAAAAAGGCAGGCGCCTCCACGGAAGATGAAAGCGTTAAAAAAAACAAAACCCTTCAGAGAGAATTCAGTAGATCGATGTAATGTTATGAACACAAGGTTATAAATAATGTTCTGAACAATACAAGGTCAAATCCATCTCGGTGAGTAAATGTGAGAAAAGGAGTCATGGGAAACGGGTGGTTGGCTAGTTCTTCTGACAGCCGGATGCTTGGTAGCTGGAGTTTGGTCTTGGAGGGTACCTAGGGGCTTCAGCATGAAAGCGGGTGGTAGAAAATCAGGAAGAGTTACAGAAGGAGAGCTTACATCTAGCTACTATTTAGTAGGCTAAGGACAAGCTGCTGACCGGGAATGGGCAAATATTGCATCCACCCTGGGGCACCACCTGAAGTGCTATTGATTGCTCAAAAAAACAACAGAATTAATTATTGATCTATAGCTGAAGATCCGACCTCTCACCAAACATGATGGACGAGGCAGATCACAATCGGTGAACTGGTGGGTCACTGTCTGGTCCAGCAGCAGATCACCTCAAGGTTTCAAGTGTCCGTGAGGCTGCAGAATGACGAAGCTCACTCCTACAGTAACAGTGATTACATCCCATCTGTGCACCAGCAGAACCAGGCTGCAGATGGACTGTTAAGCAGACAGTTCACCCAAAAATGAATTGTCATTTACTCATCTTTTGGAACACAAGACATTCTGAAGAATTTTTCGACTGTTTTTGTTCACACAATGAAAGTCAATGGGGGCCAAAACAACATTTGGACACTACTGTGTGTATGGACAGTATGGACAAAGCAACTTTTCTTTTGTGTTCTGCAGAGGAAAGAAAGTCATACTGGTTTGGAACACCACATGAAGGTGAGTAAATGATTTTCTGGATGAGAGGTTGAATAAATGATTTTAGAAACTTAATTTATTGCAACATTTTCAATGACAATGATTTTTAACACTTGATAAAGTTACAAAAAGTCAGTTTTAAATTAATAGTTCACTCAAAAATGAAAATTGGCTAAAAACTCTCACCCTCAGGCTCTCCAAGAGTTCTTCCCTTAAAACTGCTAATAAAACATCACATTAATCCACAACATGACTCCAATCAATCAGTCCACCAATTAATGTTTTGTGAAGCGAAAAGCTGTTTCATCATTAAAACATTTTTAACTTCAAACCATTGCTCCCAGCTAAAATATGAGAGTGACTTTTTATGTGAAAGAACAACTGAGGATGGACTTGTTCACTGATGGAAGCATTATTATGGATTACGGACAGGTATCTTGGGCAGAAGCATTGGTTTAAAGGTAAAATGCCTTAATGATTTGTTTCTTTCAAGCACATTAATTGATGAAGTGAGGTCAAGTTGTGGATTGTGATGTTTTTATCTGCTGTTTGGACTCTCATTCTGACAGCACCCGTTCAATGCAAAGGATCAATTGGTGAACAAGTAATGTAATGCTTGACTTTTCAAAATCTGTTCTGACAGATAAACTCATCTACATCTTGGAAGGCTTGAGGGTGAGTACATTTTCAGCAAATATGACACCAAACCCCCTCAAGGAAGAAGAAAGCTCTTGTGTTTACAACTGCGACAATAATCAGGATCAACTAAACGCTGGATTTTTAAAAGTATACTTTTAAAGTTCACTGCATAGACTCTTGACGGACACAGACATTGTTCGAAAACGATGCACGCTAGTCTGTTATTGTAGTGACATCGACTTTACACTGTCACGCCCCTAAACATGATGCTGAAAAAACAAACAATGATTTACATGCTTTACATGTTGGTCAGACGGCCTCTTGGGTGGTCCTTGGCCAATTGAAAGCTGCTAGAGTCCAGACCTTCTGCCATCAGTCTGAATGTCTGAGTACGACAGAGTAGTTCGAAGATAACCAGCACTGAAAACGCAATCTGAAATATTCCTTTTGTACTCTGTAAACTTTATGTAAAGTTCAAGGACCCCAAATTGGCTCAAAGAGACATTTTGAGAACAATCTTAGGAAGTGAGGCACAGAAGTCTTCAACAAGCAAATTACACCCTCTGTACGCATCGTTAGCTCGACCTGATAATCGTTACAGCACCCTGAATATAGGCAGGGTAATTTTCCATTTTGTAGAGCCAAGTGTGACGACTAAAAACAGGTTAAAAATGCAATAGGACATCTCTTTCACCCGCAAGGCACCGGTTCTCATTAGGAGAGGAGTGCGAGGATACTTCAGCAGAGTGGGATTTTTTTTTTAATGTACAACACCTGGGATAGTTTTATCACACAACGGACGTCGCATGCTACCTGCGTCGGTGAGAAAAGGAAGTAAAGGTGAACAAAAGAGGCACTTGAATTTGCGAGCCCTCGTAAAGCAGAGGCGCTGAAGCGAGAGTGATGTCGGGATGTTACGACAGCCTGGCTCCTTGCACTCCATCACAAAGGTGACAGGCAGTTAGATGTGCTAGACTAAAAGTGTGGCTGTCTGCATGTATGAATGGCAACTTCAAGACAAAAGGAAGGCATATACGCAGGTGATTGGCTGACTGCTTTGCTGATTGTCACACAGCCATGGTTGGTTAAGAGTGCCGCTGACGAGAGCAGCTGCTCAGAAAGCAAAGCAACTCTGTTTACAGACGTCTAAGCATGCATGCATATCGGCAGTCCGCGTCTACACAACATGAAAAGGTGCCAGTTGAAAGAGCTTCATACGACTTTGAGATAGCGGTCCTGCTGATATTTGCAGCTCCAGGCAGGACAGAAGATACTTTCACAGTAGGTGCACAACAAGCTATCGGAGTACAAATTATCAGTATATACAAAATGAATGTGTAATGTAGAAAAATAAAGAAAGAAAATTCAGATCGCAACGGTTGCTTTAACAGGAACCGGATCACTTTTGAAACACTTTTGAAACTCATTTTCCAGAACATTTTTGTTCACTGTTCCTTGCTGGTTGAATGATCTTCCCAACCCCATTCCGAACACAATATTCAAGAGACAGCTAAAAACTCATCTCTTCTGAAAAACTGGTAGGCTCTTCTGAAAAAATTATTCTATGCTTTCACTTTACCATAATCCCTCCCTTCTCTAGCGTGTGCTATTCTAAAAGATATATGAAACTTTGTATTACATACACTTCAGGTGTTTAATTGCCTTTTTATAATCAATCACTTGTTGTATTCCTCACTTGTAAGTCACTTTGGATAAAAGCATCTGCTAAATGAATAAATTTAAATATAACCACTTCATATCATGCATGCTGGCAACAGTGTTATTTTAGCATATTTAACATTTACATTTTCAGTTTTACTTTTAATATTAGTAAGTTTTAGCAATTTTGCTATTATTAGTAATTTTAGTACTTCAACTTATTTCAGTCTATAGCCACATTTCTAATCGTCAGTAGTATTTAAAGTTTTTCATCTGATGTTTACAATGTTGTTTTAGCTCAATGCTTAAAGGGATAGTTCACCCAAAAATGAAAATTCTGTCATTAATTACTCACCCTCATGTCGTTCTAAACCCTTAAGTCCTTCGTTCATCTTCGGAACAATCTGAGAGCTTTCTGACCCTGCATAGACAGCAACGGAACTACCACGTTCAAGGCCCAGAAACGTAGTATGGACATCGTTAAAATAGTCCATGTGACATCAGTAGTTCAACCGTAATTTTATGAAGCTACGAGAAAACTTTTTGTGCACAAGCAAAGAAAACAAAAACAATGACTTTATTCAGCAATTCTTCTCTTTTGTGTCAGCCTCCAATGTGCATTCACAAGAGTACCACGTGGTAATTAAAACATCTTAATTTGTGTTCAGAAGATGAACAAAGGTCTAACGGGTTCGGAACGACATGAGGGCAAGTAATTAATGACAAAATTTTCATTTTTGGGTGAACTATCCCTTTAATTGCTAACTGACTCCGAGTAGAACTTTTGGACCCCACTGTGATCGAATCACAAACTGGACCACAATTACATACATATTGGCTGTCCACTTCTTATCAGATTGCTTGACATGAATTTTGATACTACAGCACAACTCAGCCAGCAAAGAGAGAATGCATCTGTAGAACGGCTCTAACACTACACTAACACCGGCTAACTCTAGGGCATTGACGGTGGTCTCAACAAAAGTTGCACTGCATTAAATTTTACTATCACCATCTTTGTAAGAATCATCTCACTTTTTTTTCCCAAATTTATTCCTCAGTGCAAACAAACACTATCTCAGGAATAAGAGTGCCAGGCACTGTTAACACAATGTAGTCTGTTTAATCAAGACTGATTTAATTTGCAGAACATTTACCTCTCTATTGAATCACAACGCATTGTAACAGCCAGTGCCTTTATCGAACTTCTAACAGCAATCATTACTTGCAAAATTGATTGGA
>JAUZSZ010000079.1:22565504-22579071 GCA_034780575.1 Labeobarbus marequensis | reverse complement strand
CTGAAGTGACGCTAAAGGGAGCGAGGATAAATCATTTCACTTGATTCAATTCCTCCGTCCTCGCGTCTCTTCCGTGCGTCCTTCCCTCGCATCCTGAAGGGGTGGAGCTAAGATGCGAGGAAAGGAAACGAGGATGCACGAATAGGAATTGAGAAGCACCCCCGATCTAAACGGCTTGCTCACGAATCTGACTGAACGATTCGGTAATGAAATGAACTGGATCAGTAAGGGCAGTTGTTGAGTCAACGACTCAGCGGGAGTCGGCTCTTTTGAACATGTCCGATTCATATAAAGGATGTTACTGAAGGACGTTACTTTAATAACCTAATAGCAGAAATGTTATAAATAAAACATAGTTTTCAGCAAAGACTGTAACTGAATTGATTTTAAAATGATTTTTAAAATTGATTCACTAAAACGAAAGGTTCGAAAGAGCCACTTCCCTAAAATGAATCGTGCTTTGCCTTGTCGTACGCAAAATCTCAAAAATCGGTATTTATTCTTTTTAATTAAATATATATATATATATATATGTGTGTATATATATATATGTGTGTGTGTGTGTGTGTGTGTATATAAACATTTATAGTGACACTTGTGGTTTTACCTACATCATAAACGTGGATTCATTTAAGAATTTCACACATTATGCATATTATGTAAAAAACTATATCCAGAATATAAAAGCACGAGGTTATTAACTGTTTTAGAAAATGCTTAACGCTTCAGCTTGCATTGCATTCACAGCATAAAAAGCTTGAATACTGGACTGGCTTTAATAATTGCATCTTTGTTCGCCTTTGCAATGGTTTTATGTTGAAACGGAAAATTACATGAAGCAATTCTATCATGTCCAATGTGGTTTATGTCCATGAATACATTCTTCTTCTTCTTGTCCATAGACTGTAAAAAAGAAAATACATGTTAACTGCCTGTTACTTTGTGAAACATCAAACAACTTCGAGGTCCTCTCTGTGTGCTTCCACTCCGCCTCTTCCGGAAGCGCTCGTGGCGCGCTGACGTCCGTGAGCAAGGCGTTGCGGTCCGCGCGAGCCACAGAACGAGTGAAGGGAATCAAGATGGCGGACCTCGAAGACGTTACGCTGGACGGGAGGCCGCTCCATTCGCTCCGGGTGGCGGATTTGAAGGCGGCATTGGAAGAGAGAGGGCTTCCGAAAAGCGGACAGAAGAATGCTCTCATCAAGAGGCTCAAAGGGGTGAGTGGGAGTTGCAGGTTTCTCGGCTCCGCAGAGTCCGAGGACCGTGATTCAGAGGCCGAGCGTCGGTGGTCTCTCGCTAGCTGCTAGCGCGCACTAGCTGGGGTGCTCATCCAGTGTGTAGTGTCATCGTGTCCCCCCGCTGTTGCCTGTTTGTGTGTATGTGTGTGACGTGCAAAAGCACCGTTTATTTTCCATGCATGTGAGTTTTGGGAGGGCGCAGACGTCGTGGAGGGTTCGGGGCGATGCGGTTGTGTTTACAAGTCTCTGGATGGATGGGAACTGAGAGGTTTTTTTAACTTGTCGACGGGCTCGCGCTTTGTTAGTGCATAAGGTGTTAGGGGGGTGGGGGTTATGAAACGGGGACACGTTTACTAAGTCTCTAAAAAAATAAGTTTTTGAGAGATTAAACACCTTTAACGCTTTGAATGGCATGTGCTTTTGCTGAAATAAACACTGAAGTCGCATCGCGGTTGCTTTGCGTCGGTGGGAGGATTTGATTGACTGATGTACCGCGCGCCGCAGCTGCTTTGAAGTTTGAGGTGAAGTTACTGTTAATGAACGGATGTAAACAAATCTCTGTCTATCACTGTCTTGACTAGGTTCTTTTTAGCGCACTTGCTTGTATTGAGTATAATGAAACTATTAGGAGTAAATCTATGTGTATGTTTCAATTATGATCATCAAGTAATCAATAAGTACATGTTTTTTTTATATGTGAACCTGGACCACAAAACCAGTCAGTTTCACAGGTATAGTAGCACAGGTATATTTGTAGCAAAAGCCAACATACATTGTCAAAATGATCGATCTGTTTAATGCCAAAAGTCATTAGGTTATTAATTAAAGATCATGTTTCCATAGAAGATATTTTGTTAATTTCCTACCATAAATTTTCGAACTTAGAACTTCATTTGGACAACTTTAAAGGCGATTTTCTCAATGTTTTGATTGTTTTGCACAATTATTCCAGATTTTCAAATAATTGTATCTCAGCCAAATATTGTCAGGTCAAATATTTCAAATCTCAGTTTCAAAAAATTGACCCTTATGACTGGTTTTGTGGTCCTGGGTCACATACGTATGCTTATTCGTTCTTACACTATTCTCTCTGATCCATACAGACATGCAATATGAGTGAATAATCAATTTCTTATGTTAGCATCTATTAAGTTAAGTAATATAACCAACACTGTCTGCTGTCCAGTTCAAGGTATTTCACTTACCTTTGCTGCAAAGTTAGTATTTGGTGTAGATGAAGTATGTGTTTCTGTCGTTCTGCATGTGCAACAGGCTCTCATGTTGGAGAACCTTCAGAAAACCTCCACTCATCACATTGGCCTGCAGCCTAACTCCCGGGTGAGCCGAGCTGCGATGTTTTACAGTAGGAATAAGTGTGTTACTGTATGTTCTTGTGTGGATGGCTTAACTGCTCTAAAACATCTTTACCATTTTGTATTACATGTGTGTTTATTTAGATTGGGGAGGAAATGAGTCAGAACAGCTTCATTAAACAGTACCTGGCCAAACAGCAAGAACTTCTGAGGCAGCGTTTGGAGAGGGAAGCACGAGAGGCAGCTGAAACTGATGGTGAGTATCTGATGATAGTGCAAATATGTTTTTTTCTTTTCTTTTTTGAAGCTGAATGTGAGTAATGTTGTTAACCAGCAAAAATGCTGCATCCTTGTATAAATAGTAGTAAAGGTGAAATATGGAAACACTGATAATTTATAAATATTCTCAACATATGCTAGTTTTTTTGGTTAATGTGCAATCTTTTTATCTCTAGGTATTACATAGGGATCTGCATGTGCAAGTTTTGATTAACCAGCTAGCTCTCTGTTGATTCTTCTTACAGTTGCAGTACAAAGTTATTATACAAAGGGTTTTTGAGCCTTGAGGGTGGGTTGCACCAATAAGGATTAATATTAAATCAAGATTTATCTAAAAATTCTGTTGCACCAAACTTTAAACCTTGTTTAAAAATAAGCAGGTTTACATTTAAACCATCATTTTGATCCTGGATTTATTTTATATTTAAGATAGATTAACTTTAATCCTGTTGCTCCAAAATTAACTTTAAATTTACAGGAGAGGTATTTCAATAAAATAAAGTCCACCTACAGTGACAATATATGGCTGATTGAACAAAGACAGAAATAGTGGTTGAGTCGTCAGGTCTCAGAGAGGTGTTTATTACAGATAAAAATGAAAATTAAAGCGCATTGAGCTGGCAGAGTGAAGGTCTTGGCAGTGGGCAGCACGTTGTGAACTCACATCTGCTATCGAGTCCGGGATGTGGATCTGTCACTCATCTCTGTGTACGAGTCAAAGAAAAGAAGACAGGAATATACTGTATAGCATTTAACGGCAGCGGTGATGATGAGGTGATCGCGGCCGCGCCTCTTGTTTCTCATGCCTGCTCCGCGTGGCTGCTAAACGGCGATCAAACAGACAAGGTGGTGCTGTCACAAGCGGAGGTAGTCACTCCGTGATTCATGACAGTTGTTTTCTCTTACCTCAGTTGTTTTTTCATAATGTATACTCCATTAATTGATACTATAAATATATTAAAAGATTATGAAATCGGTATGCACTGCGTCAATGTTTTCATTGCTTGCTCAGCCGTTTGTCTCTCTACATAGCAATTTATAAAGACGGCTGATATTTTACAAGTTTATTTCCTTTATCGACAAAAGCAACTTATTTCAGAGACAGTTTAGGATAAGGAATATTAACATTGTTGCTGTTTAATTATATGGCGGAGAAAGTTAATCGTAGATGGAGGTTTTAATCACAGGTTAGAATTCTAATCCCGATTTGTTAATCTGTTTAAAATTAAGTGGTGCAACAGCTCGATTTAAAATAAAACACAATCAACAAATCCTTGATTAGCTCTAAACTTTGCTTAATTTAATCCTTGTTGGTGCAACCCACCCTGAGTGTTTTGTTAATGATGATGAATATACTTTGTGATATATCTCCTAGAATTTTACTTTATACTGGTGAATTACAGTAGTTGGTTTTCCAGAGAGCATTAAAATCAGTGTACTAACAAAAGCATTGATCTCCTGATGTATGCATCATGTGGTAATATGTAAACCTGCCTCAATTTTCTTGTATATTTATTTAACAAGCATTATATATATATATATATATATACATATATATACGTATACATATATATATATATATATATAATTATTGAAATACTAACACTTAAATTAAAGTGCTGTTTAGTCTGTAAACACGTCTGTTGTCGTGATTTATATATTTATTTATTTTTAAGGAACAGACCATGAGGACCACACAGAGGCCAATGACAGTATTTGTGCTGCCCCTAACCAGGTTAGAAATATTATCAATCCTGTTCTTCTAAAGTGTTTGTTCTGGGCTGGACCACAAATTCTCACAAAATGTGTTTTTATTTTTATTTTTAAATAACGCAAAGTAAGGCTATATGTTGTTTTAGATATTTTTGAATTTTCCTGATTGTTTACTTTGGTGTAAAAAAATAAAAAAACCTTTTGGGGCCTGAACATAACCTTCTGTGTCCAACACATATATTTCCACCAGGATGTTGCTCCCTCCTTAGTTGACCAACACAAAGGAGGTACAGCAGTGGCTGGGGGATTTGGTGTGACTGCGAGTGAGAGTGATGAGGTCAGAGAGAAAGAAACACCTGGGCAGCCGTCCCCCTCCGCACCTGCCCAGCCTGGCGCAATAGCCTCTTTGTCCGTGCGGGTTGTTGGTGAAAGAGGACCAACTTCAAGCCATGTACTGGCTGACAGTGATGATGACAGTGAAGGCGGGGATGACAATGATGACAAGGAGGAGGAGTGGAACGCCAGTGCTCAACGGAGTCGTCGAGCACAGCCTCCAAAAAGCCAACCGGCGAGGGAAAGGTCTGGTGGCTCGCAGCCACAGCAGCAGCCGCCCCCCCAACACATACCTTTACTATCACAGCAGCTCAGACAGCCCACTCCTCCCCCATCCCCTCCTCCTGAACTCTCTTTTCCACTCCCAGACACCCCTAAACAGAGCCCCCCTAGTCCCGGAGAACCCCCGTCTAGGCAGCGCATATCTAGCTCTTCGAGCTCTGGTAGCTCTAGTAGTGACAGTCGTAGCAGTAGCCCTGAACCAGCAGGTGACTCCACAGAACGTAGACCAGGCCCACTGACATTACTTGCACGCAAGATGGAGTCTGAGGGAGCTTTCTCTGGGGCAGGAAAGCGTGATAGGGAGGGAATGGATGGACAGAGAAGCCACCATGAGGGAGTTGTGTCCGCAATTACTCACACAGCTAATGCAGCATCAGTTTTGTCATACCCTAGTTCAGTGATCTCCAACCAAGGTGTTAGTGTCGTTAGAACAGCAGTGGTGGAAGAGAGTGATGGCATGAAGCAGGATGAGGGTAGTCATCTTTTATGGGAACAAGAAAACGAAAAGAGGGAAAGGCAACGAGAACAAGAGAGGCTGAAAGCCCTAGAAAAAGAGAGAGAGGAAAAGGAGAAGGCATTGGAAGAAGAGCGAGCACGAGTTTTGGAACGAGAAAGACAGGAACGAGAAGAAGCTCTGAAACGGGAGAGGGAGAGGGCCTTACAGCGAGAAAGGGAAGAGAAAGAAAATGCCTTACAGCAGGAGAAGGAAGAGAGAGAGAAGCTTGAAAGAGAACGAATCGAGAGAGAACAAGCTCTGGAACGAGAGAGGCAAGAAAAGAAGAGACTGGAAAGAGAGAGGCAGGAAGCTTTAGAGCGGGAGAGATTGGAGAGAGAGAGGCTGGAAAAAGAAAGACAAGAACGAGAACAAGCTCTAGAGAGGGAGAGATTAGAGCGAGAGAGGCTTGAGAAGGAAAGACTAGAAAGAGAACAAGCTCTAGAGAGGGAGAGATTGGAGAGAGAGCAGCTCGAGAAGGAAAGACAAGAACGAGAAAAAGCTCTTGAGAGGGAAAGGTTGGAGAGAGAGCGGCTAGAGAAAGAAAGACTAGAACGAGAACAAGCTCTAGAGAGGGAAAGGTTGGAGAGAGAGAGGCTTGAGAAAGAAAGACAAGAACGAGAACAAGCTCTAGAAAGGGAGAGATTGGAAAGAGAGCGGCTTGAGAAGGAAAGACAAGAACGAGAACAAGCTTTAGAGAGGGAGCGATTGGAAAAAGAGCGGCTTGAAAAGGAAAGGCAGGAACGAGAGAGGCAAGAAAAAGAACAAGCTCTAGAGAGGGAGAGGCAGGAGAAAGAAAGGCTAGAAAGAGAGCAAGCTTTGGAGAGAGAGAGACTGGAAAGAGAAGCTGCATTGGAGAAAGAGAGTCAAGAAAAGGAAAGGGCCAAAGAACAGCAAAGACTGGAGAAAGAGAGGGCTGAAAAAGAAAGACATGAAAGAGAAGCCGCTCTGGAACGCAAGAGGCAAGAATGCGAGAGGCTTGAGAAAGAGAAAGCTTTGGAAGAGGAACGGTTGCAGAAAAAACAATCTCTTGAGCGTGAGAGAGAAGCTCAGAGGAAAGCAGAGGAACGAGAGCGAGCTTTGGAGAAAGAGGAGCAGGAGAGGGCTTTAAAAGAAGAGCAGCAGAGAGCCTTGGAGGAAAGGGAAAGACTTTTGGAGCAAAAAAGACTGCAGGAGGAAAAAGAAAAGGCTTTGAAACTTGAAAAAGAGGAGGAACATGAGAAAGAAAGAGAAAGCCGTCTTCCTCTGTGGAAGCGTGGTCGTGATATCAGTGGTCTCTCCTATCCAGCGGCCCATCCTGCTTCTCTGGAGAGTCCAGTGGAGAAGCCCGACGAGAGTGAGACCGGTGAACCTCAGAGCGCTGGCAAAGATGCTCGATCTACAGAGCCTGTCCCACAACAGTCACCTACGCTTGCAAAACCACTATCCCCTCAATCTTCTTCAAAGAAGTCCCGCTTCCTCAGAGATGCTCCTGTGACAACTCCTCTCCCTTCCTCTCTGACGTCTGTGCTGAAGAGACCTCGTACTTTCTCAGACAGCCCCATGCCACAAGCCCCCTCAATTCCATTAGCATCTAAGCCTGAGGAAAAAGATGCCTCTCAGACTCCTCAAACATCAGTCCTTGCTTCAGCCCCCAGTAAGCTTGAGAGCAAGTCCCCCGAGGTGTCTGCCAAACAACATGCATCACAAAAGGAAGAGAAAATGGAAACATCAGAGTATAGTGAGGCAAGCAAAGACACTAAACATAAGACACTCAGAAGAGTGGAGGATGAGGAGAAACCTCCTTCAGAGGAGAAGAAAAGAGGAAGAGAAAGGGAAAAGAAAGAATTGGAGAAGAAAGAAAGAAAATCATCATCCTCCAGTGACTCCTCTTCATCCGACTCGGACTCTGGGTCTTCATCCTCCTCTCGCTCCTCCAGTTCATCATCATCAGAGGAGGAGAAAAGTCGTTCCACTTCAGGTGGTAGGAAGGTGAGTAGTTCAAAAGTTTCTTATCTTTTCTTCAGGCTAACTCACTCTTGCTCTCTTTAAACACTTTAGAGACATTGCTCATGATCATTGTAATCGTGTCAGAATTCATCTATAATTACATACTCCTCAAAAATAGCTTCGGTAGTAAAATAAGTGGTAGAAGAACATAAAAGCATTAGAGAGCTGACATACAGGGGCACAAACTAAGCAATATGGATTGCCTGAGATATTAAGTTTTAGTTTTCCGTCCCTTTAGATCAAACGTTCAACACTTTGGTCATTTTGCAAGATGATAAACTTCAACAACTGAGTGAATTCTAAACTAAAGCACTACAATGGTGGGTGAACCATTAAAAGGAATGTTCCAGGTTCAGTTATCACAAAGCATACAAACAAATATCCAATTACAATAGCAGTCTAAGGGGCCAATTTTGGGAATGTTGTCCTATAGACTTCCATTATAAGCATGTCTATTTTATACTAATTAAGTAAAGAGTTGAAATAGGCTTTTGTTTTGATAAAATTTCACTGTGTGTACTTCACTTATTTTTTTCTTGACTAGCATACTGTTATACCTGCATCTCTCTTTTACATGGCCAAATTTTTAAGCATAACTTACTTATATCTTCATCAGTCTAAAGAGGTCCAGAAAGAGCCTTCATCTCAGGCCACAATAAAAGTTGTGGCTGAAAAGCCTCCTACAGCCCAACGCAAAAAACGAATCTTCACAGAGCAGGAGGAAAAAGACATGGGCAATGAGGATGTCATCCAAACTAAGGTTAGCAAGCAGCCAAAAACGTGAATTTAAAAAAAAAATTGAATTTGGTTCTAACACCCTGACGAGTCACAGTATTTATTACCCTTGTGCTACTTTGATTGGCATTTAATAGGCTCAGTCTGTGCAAGACACTGAACAAACATTTTTATATACTCTACTTTTTCTATACATTTTAGAAACCTTGCCTTGAACTACAAGATGAGAAGGTAACAAGGGGAAGAAAGGACGATGTTGAAGATGACACTAACAAAGACACTACCAGGTCTGTCAATATTCCACTTTATATTTGTACTCCAGAAATCAGGGATTGAATGAAAACATTACTAATGAAGTTAAAAAGGGATGGAAATCCAAGCAGGGATAAAATATGGTGATTATGATGTGGGTTAAGATGGAAGCATTTGATTGAAAGTTTTAAGGTTTTCATGTAAAATGTGAAATTATTGAAAAGTTTTGGCTGCCTGAGTCCTTTTAAAGTCTATTTATTGGACCCAGGAAACTCATACAAATTGTATCCTGTCATTTGGAATTAAGTGTAATATGCTTTCAAGGAGGCCAGTTTGATCAAGTGTAGCAGCAATATGCCATAACAATCAGTTTTTTGAGTAAAGCTCTTTCTGATTTCTGAATACTACAACTAACAACATTGAAGCATCAGAGAGCCAGTGTCAATGCTGTACATGCTACAAATAGTTTACTTAGCTCATTAAACTGAGATAGGAGAAAATATTACAATTACATGCAGCATATTTAAATAATCTAAATAGCTGTGTGAGGTAATGCAAAAAGAGATGGGAATTGTAATTGCTGTCATCACAGTTCTGTATGTTGCCAAAATAGATGTTACTAATGTTTTATTGGTTGTAAGCTGTTGCAATCAGATATTAAATGTATTACCTTTGCAGAATGAAACTTAGTTTTAACCCTTAGCCTGCATTTATGGACGAATGAAACCAAACAAACACTATTTATTTATAATTTATTTAACTTGTATAGTTTGCCTCGAAACTGAAGATAAAATAGTCAAATGAATCGGCGAATTTTTGAACAGCTTGTTTTAAAATCAAACCGATTCACTTAAATCGAACTTTCCAGTGTAAAATAACAACACGGCTTGAAGATACATCGCTTTAAACAGTTACTATTGCGCTACTAAAATAGAAGTTAGTAGCATCGCTAGTTTTTAGTTCTTCCCCCAAAACGGCAAGTAGCTCGTTTTAAGAGCGCGTTATTGAATTCGTGTGGACTGGATTACGAACAGGCAATCAGTGTGGCTGCCTCTCAGCCGGTGATGATGGGGTCCTGCTGCAGTGAGTCTCGCGCACCTCCCTTTCTCTCATCTAAACATGGCTGTACTGCGTGTTTGACTAATAACACGGGGCTCAAGGTGGCCCGTTAGCTTTGGGCGAGCGGTGCTCAATGAATTCGCGAAGTCCCGTCCGTTTGTAGTCTCTAAAGAGGCGCTGATAGGTGCGTGAAATCACTGTGCTATGCTGCTCGACGGGGAGGACAGACAGCTGATGCTCAGCGCTGCACTCATTTACTCGCATCCCACAATGCGGCGGAGCGCGTTTAGTCATATGTCTTTTTATGTGCTAGAGATATGTTAGTATCAGGGCGCATATTATTTGAAACTACTCGTATTCCGCTAAGGTTAGTTTCGTCGGTCGTGTGAACGATCTATAAGGGAATGAAACTGACGCTTCGCCACGCGTGTCACTCCATTCTGCGGGATGAGCGCTGCATTTACTCGACATGAAGCCTGAAGCTTTAATTTGGAGGTCAATGTGAAACTGCATTCGAAAGGTTATAGATACAGCACAGAAATATTTATTTATTTATTTTATGGAGCTGTTGTTTTTTGTAAAAGCAGGCCTGTAATTGTTGCGGTTATGTGTAGAGATGATTGATTAGTCTCTGTTTTGGAGGTAGTGGATACTGTGGGGATCTGTGTGTTTTAGGACAGGCTGTTTTTTGTAAGTTGTCATAAATTGTCCCTTTTTTCCCCATTTGAAATTGTATATGAATCTGGTTGACCATATTAGTAGTGGGTTCGTTTGAAAGTGTCATTTAAATAGGCTGACCATAGGTCCACTTTTTTTCCACCCCAGACATGCCCTGGCTGGGATCTCTAAATTTCCTAAAAATATTTAGGGTTTGCCTTTGTTTTCCTATTGTTTTTTGTTTTGTTTTGTTTTTTGTGGTTTGACCAGTAATGTGCAGAAATCCAGGGGAAAAAAGTTGTATGATCACCCTATATTTAAGGGATATTTCACCCAAAAAAATCAAAATCATGTCATTGTTTATTCACTCTCATTCATGCTGTTTCGATGTTAGGCGGAATATTAAACTCAGTCACATGCATTTAATTGCATTTTTTTCATACAATAAAAGTGAATGTGGACTGAGACCGTTATTCTGCTTAACGTCTGATGAGGGTGCGTAAATGATGACTCTTCATTCCTTTAAAATCCAAAAGCACTTTTACTCTGGAGGATTTTACTGTGGCTATAGCAAATTGTGACTAATTATTTTTACATTGTCCCCTCTTTTTTCCCCTATTCTTTTTGCTCCCATCTTTCTCAGAAGTGAGGTGAAGGAGTCTGTCATGGCGGAGCCTGAGAAGGTTCCAGAGAGCAGTGAAGAGGTAAGAGCACAGAGGAGTGCTGGGCTGACCCAACTCTACCATTCGCCACATACCCTCCACATAAAGAGGCAAACAAAGTTTTATAAATGGTTGTCATCCTTTCCCCTATATTTTTCAATACAGATGCATTATTGTTACAGGTACATGCAGGCTTTACTGATTATGTTTATTTGTACATAAGCTAATTTAGCAGCTCTGTGTATTGTTTGCCCTTTTTGTGGTCACAGATGATGTTTTGTGAACCTTTGCTGAAGCTGTCCTAGACAGAAGCAGCAGGGGGCACTCTCTCACTTTGGCTGATGTTTAAAACCCCCTTGATTGCTTTGTTGTAAAGGTGCTCATGCCTCTTCCATTGCCCTTATTGGTACCTGCATACAACTACTACTGCTACTTCTACTGCAGCATCTGTTCCACTGTCTCCAAGCGCCATGGCTTTACCTGATAAGCCCTTGAGTCTGCTCTGCAGTGCAACACACCAGGCAACAATGGCCACGTTTCCTCAGTGGCGTTGGCTGGAAAGCACCTGTTGATTGGACTGATAATGCAAGGCTGAGTAATGTGGGTGTGACATTTTGCTGAGTGTTAGTTTGGCTCAAGATGGCAGCAAGGGTGGAAATGAGATTGCCAAAAACCATAAGCAAATAAATGGACATCTTCAGGACTGTTCAATGTGACTTTTTTTTTTGGTTTTAATGGAGACATTTCCAGTGATTGTCCCAGTTGTTCGCTATATAATGGGACTAGTTTCTCTCTTTATCCTGCAGAAAAACCTTGATGTGTTTTCTTAATTTCCAAGGAAATTTTGAACTCTGTTTTCATTGCACTTTAACACAACAACTGGCTCTGCTGGATTTACAGCTTTCTCATTTTTATCTGGAATATCATGATCAAACCTAACTGATAGTTTGAAAATGGACTTTATCTGTTTTGTTGTTTTGTGGCTGCTTGAAAACAGTGAAACTGCTTCATTCAACCTGAACAGACAGAATCCTTGCACAGTCTCCCTCGTAACATGGACTTCTTCACAAATACATCTGACGTGAGTGTGAAGTGACTCAGTCTTCTGAAAGGTTTCTCAGCAGTTTGTTTGAAAGACTCCTCCCACGTTTCATTTTCATGCCAGTATGATGGACTTCAAAAAAGAAACTCGGAGCCTCTCAAGCTCCACCCACATTGTTCTACATAAGAGTTCTTCTGCCAGCCTGCTCTCAGACCTGTGCTCAAACTTCCCAGCCTTCTTTGATTGGACAGTTGTTGCCTAGATACAGTACATGCAGACGTGCGATTGGGCCATTCCCAACCCAGAGAAGAACATGTGTCAATGGTACCGGGAAATAAGTAGTCATTCTCCATTTTCTACTTTAAACGTTTTGCCTAGACAATGCTAATATTTGCAGAGACTCCCTGGTAACCCTAAAATGGAGCTGTTGACTACAGGATAAAGAGTAGACGTGTGTATGTGTGTATATATATAAGGCCACTGCAGAGCTAATGTAAAAACAGTTTTTTCTTTTAATTCCTCACTACAGTAACTGCCTCAAAGGATATTTCAACGTGAGGGGCCACTCATTGGGATAGATAACTGCAGCAAAGCCTATAAAAAGTATTTTTGTGTAGGAGAGAACAAGACCACATCTTCAGAGCAGAAATAGATCTTTGAAATTGTCAAATTCCAACCACATGAAGAACATGCACACACTGTGTGTGTGTACACGCTCTGACTGAAGAGGTGGTGTTTCCTAATAGATTTCCTTTCATATCTCTTTATCCAATTCCTTGTTGATGGCTCACTCTATTTTGGTCTCTATTTGTCATTCAGTTTTATCTCCTTCATACATGCACACACATTTTCCCACAATGAACCCTGTGCTTTCTTTCCATATATACTATCTCACCTTTTCCCGTGGCTTGGGTGTGTTTGTTCTCTTTCAGAGCACCACGCCAAAGGCCTTCTCTGCCCGAAGGATTTCTCTCGGCAGTGAGTATCTCTGTGTTTCCCCTTAAGTAATTAAAGGAGACCTATTATGCTCCTTTTTACATTATATGTAATACAAGTCTCAGGTGTCCCCGGAATGTGTCTGTGAAGTTTGAGCTCAAAATACCCCACAGATCATTTATTATATCATTTTGAAATTTTATTATAAAATTTTGAGTGGAAGCAGAAACATGCTGTTTTTTTTTGTGCTTGCATCTTTAAATGCAAATGAGCTGCTGCTCCCTGCCCCCTTTTCCAGAATAGGGCTGTGCCTTTACAGCTCATTCCTTAGCTAAAAAACATATTTGATTTTGATAATCATGTCTATCACATTGAAATCATGTGTTTTAAACCATATTAGTTTGAACTTCTGATATAGTATTCTAAGGTACAGAAAGCTGCATGAGAGAGAACTTAGTTTAGAACTCACATGTCTAATTGCTTTTAAACTGTCAAATACACACAAGTTTATTAAAAACACACAAGTTTCAAAAACAGTCGGTTATGCCTGAGAAAGTAAACAGCTTGGAAAGAAATGGCGTCTT
>JAUZSZ010000079.1:22514709-22527618 GCA_034780575.1 Labeobarbus marequensis | reverse complement strand
TTAAGCTACATAGTGGTTCATCTCAGAATCAGTCAATTTATTTCTATCTTTTTCAATAGCTACACTGACAATATTAAAGTAACAAGAGCTTACACTGACATACAGGCTTGTTAAACAATCTTACCCGACTCTTTAGTCTAGTTGGTGTTAAGAGCAGTATATTTTCTAATACTGTACAGCTGGACAGGACAAACATGGACACAATGGACATAGGTTGACAGGTCATATTTACAGTTTGGTGTTTTGGTGCTTTCCAACTGGTAAACTGTTAAGTAAAAGCCTGAAGTTTAGTACAAGTCAAAAGTATTTCATGTGAATTTACATAATGTAAATTTTATGTTTAAAATATCCGCTTATTAAAAGCACTGGTTCACAGTTGGTTTGCCCTAGGAAAACAATTATAATTTACTTATTCTTGGCTCCAGCTGTACTGTCTGTATCAAGTGTTATGAGTACTGTATTTAAAAAAAAAACAAAAAACATTTGAGCTTATTATAAAAACCGATAAGAGCCTCAATTTTTGTTCAAAGGTTGATAACAATGATTTGTGCATGGCTGCCCTGGAACAAGGTATCGACAAGGAGGGTTTTAAGTAAGTAATTAGTTTATTTCTTCATTTGAAATACACTCCCTCCAAATTTTACCATCCTTTACACTGCATAATTTTAAAATGTTGCTCTTTAAGAATAAAGAAATTGTATACCAATACAATAACTCTTAGTGAGGAAATGATCAGTTATGTCATCATTGGCTTAGCAAATTTTGGTCTGTTCCTCACCCAAAGCTATTGTTCAAATCCTTAGCTACCTTAAGATCTTCACTTTGGAAAAGTAAACGAATCCCATCATAACTTACGCAGACAAAATAATTTACATTTATCTAAAAGAACATCACATAATATTCAAGGAATTACTGAAAGATATTTAGACATCATTACATATATTAAAATACACAATGCAGGTATTTTAATATAAAAGATCTGGGTTAAAGATCAGGGATATTTTTTTAAACCAAGAAATAACCCTCTATGTGTGCACATGTGTGGGGTTGTGGGGTTTTTTTCAGTCTCGAGTCCATAATATCCTTCAGGGGTTCCTTCCCTTTTGTCAGCTATTAAATTCATCTTAACACTTTGTTTCTGATTCCTTTAACAGGGTCTAGTGGAGAGCTCTCTGATGCTTGCTGATGTTTCTGGAGAGCTTGGTTCAAGAAATTCACTGATGTCCTGGTGGCAGGAAGGTAGCAAGGTGGTGAGTTTGTGACCGTTCATGATGCAACACTCTCTCTGGGCCCTTGGTCTTTACAGGAGCTCGGGATGCCTTGACAAATCCTCCATGGTGCTTCATGTGTCCCTTGAGGTTATAGTTAGAGATGTTATTCAATTGTCACGTAACTTTCAAATTGCACCAAGATAAGGATGAAAATCTCTTGATTAACTAACATTGTTTAACCATGTTAAACTGTATATTCACACTGTATGACAATAATTGTTTAGCTAATGAATTCAGAATGACACTCACCTTAAGTCCACTGCGACTTGCATACTCTTTTCCACATTCAGAACAGTGGTAGATTTTTTTCTCTGGCATTGGAGGTGGAAGACTGGGAGTCAGTGATATGCATACAGTTGATTCTGTTCTGTCCACTTCAGTTGCTGTTGTATCTGCTTTATCCTTTGCAGCTGAACTACAGTGAGCTTCCTTTATGGTCTTCTGCACATGTGTGTCACGATCCTCAGTCTCATCCTCATTTGTTTTGTTTACAGTGTCTGATTCCATATCTGCATTAATACTCAAATCTGGAGTTGTCCTTTGTCCATTCTTTGGTGTTTTATGTATTTTATCTTCCATCTTTTCTTCTTTAGGGAACTCTTGGGGGATTAATTTGGATGTTTGGACAAGGCTTTGGTCAGGCTCTTCTAGGCGTACTGTATGAGAAGACGCACTCTCAGATCTCAGTGCAAGGAGAGAAGGTGGTGTTTCTGAATGTGGTAGAGGAACTCTAGACGCATTGTGAGCTTGTATACAAAGAAGATCCTCCAGATTTGATCTGGATCCAGAGCATGGAATAGGTGAGACGGATTTATTTTCACTGCGTTCAAAGTCATCTTTTTGTGGACTTGCTTTCTTCACAGCAGTGAAGCTTGAAATCTTTTTATCTTCCAAGAAGGCAGTCTTGCTGGAAAGTTCAAAAGATAGTTCATCAGTGGCATCAGTACCAGTTGTTGCTGACACTGATTGGGTGGCAGGGGGTTCAAGGGAGGGTGCAGAATTCACTGGAGAAGGTACACTGAGTGAGAGCTCAGGTGGATCAATTCTGAATGTTGGAGGTGAAAGGGGGGTTGGATTCAGGGAAGGGTCAGGGCTTAGGTCTAAAGGTGGTATAGGACCTGAGCTAAATGAAGCAGGTAGGGTGGAGGTTATGGCACATGCTGTAGGAGCAGTACTGACAGCCAGGATTTCAGTATGTCTAGAATCCGTAATGGTTTGTAGATCATTCAGTAACTGAACATCTGTAGCACTAGGGCTCATCTCTGAAGCAGAGAGCTCAATAGACTCAGAATGGGACAAAGTATCACATTCTGTTGAGGTATCAGGCATGTGCTCTGGTGGTAGCTGTCCTCCTAAGTGCATGCGGATATGATGTTGTAGCACTAGGGCATTGGTAAACTTCCGTTGACATAAGGGGCAAGAATTCTGGGCACGACCGTTTGGTGGGCGGGAGCGGTGGGTGGTGAGGTGTGCTCGAAGGCTTCCTTTAGTTGAGAAGGAACGACCACATAGCTTGCAGGGGAAGGGTCGCTCACCTAAATGAGTAGCCTGGTGCAAACGTAATGCTCTTGGGCAGCTTAGGACCCGCAGACATACACTACACTGATTAGGGGCAAGTGTCCCAGCAGAGTTCATAAGTCCCAGGTAGGGTGACTCCTTGCTGAAGAGGGATGATGGTATTTGGATTGTAGATGATGGAAGTGAGGTGACCACATTTGTACTGAATGTGCTTGTGCTCATTAAACCACTGCTGCTATAGCTTAAAGCTCCTGCTACACTATGGCTGCTGGTAGAAGTCTCCCCAATGGATGAAACCCAATGTGACTGACCTTGCGGTTCTTTTTCCAACTTCTCCACCAGTCTTTGCAGCTTTGATGTGTCCGAGGTTGGGGCTGAGATGGATGGGGTAGTGGATGACGCTGTGAACGGGAATGTGATGTGTTGTTGTGGGGATGGCAGGAAGGATCCAGCTGGAGTTGTTGGCCTGAGAAACCCATGGCCTGCATGATGTTGAGCAGAAGATGTTGGGAAGAAGATTTTGGGTAAATTTGCCAGCTGTGAGTAAGCAGAATGGGGGAGCAGAGTACGTATTGGTGGGGTGTTCTCATCAAAGCGTTTTACTCCTTTATACACCCCAGCAATGGAGGAGGTGGATGAGCCAGGAGCTGAGAGAAGAGTGGAGGCTAGAGAGGAAGGTGATGAGGATGTGATTGAGGAGGTAGTGGATGTAGAGGCTGCAGCAGCCGCAGCAGCACGATTGAGCTGAAGGAGAGAGTGTGCAGTGGTCAGCAGGGCCAAATCAATGCTAGGAGGAAGAGATGAGGTTGTGGCACGTGTTGAGGCAGTAGTTCCCTCAAGACTGTCGCCATGCAGATCATCCTCTTGCTGTTTTTGATGCCTCTGAGTAGCATTTGTACTGGTCGAGGTGATAGTTTGCGTTTGTGTTGACCCTCCCATCGATCCCCCAGTTACAGATGCAAAAAGCGAACAGGGAAACAACGAAAAAGAGAGTTCAGGGTTTTGTTCACGATGCCGCAAGAAGTGGACCTTGAGGTTCCCTCGTGTGGTAAATCGACTGAAACATACAGGACACTGGTAAGGACGCTCCCCCGTGTGAGAACGCAAATGTATTTGCAGGGATGAATCACTGCTGAAGAGTTTCTGACAAAATCGGCATGCATGCTGTGTACGCCCTGATGGTAAGACAGTCGTACTTCCTTGAGCAGAGAGTTTTTGATCCTGTGAGGAGGCTGAAGGGACAGCAGCTACTGGTATAGATTGGTTTGGGAAGGTCACACTACTGTGTCCACTAGCTCCTGTGGTGGATGATTTTTGGGATGGAAGGCCAAGAGAAAGTGTGAGTGGATAGTTGGAGGCAGCAGTTGCAGAAAACGATGAGGATGTGGAAGCGCTTGTATGACTGGTGAAGCTTGCTGGAGTAGCTACCCCGCTGTCATACTGTGCTTTGTGGGGGCGTAAGACATTCAAGAGAGGGTGGGCATGTTTGGAGGACTTAGAGGTGGTCTGAGGGGGTAGCAGTGATGAGAAACAGGCCAAAAGAGGAGCAACAGATGTAGGGGGAGGTGATGACTTTGGTCGTGAGTGTCTGAGGTTGTTATTAGAACCTTTTAAACAGAGCTGTGGCAGAGATGGTAGTATAAATGGTTTTGAATCCACTTCACGAGATCCTCCTCCCAATCTCAGTACTTGCTTACAGATTTCTTCAGTCATCTGCATCTGATGAATTTGCCTCTGCTGCAGCACACGTAGCTCCTCCAAGATGAAAGCAATACTGACGGGTGCACATGCTGGGGCTGAGGGGACTGTGCTTGGGCTGGAAGAGGGTGTAACTGGACTTGGAGGACACTGAGGCACAGAACTAGGGCTTCTAGGGTGTGGAGGCACACAGAGAGAAGCAGCAGCAGAAGAGGATGAACAGGAGGTTGTGGTTGCTGACACACCTAACTTTGGAGAAGCCATGGGTAAGTGAGTGTGGTTGTGGGTAGAGAGCACAGTTGGGGCAGTGGGACACTGATTAGTAGAATGGGATGGGATGTCAGAAATTTCCAAAAGGTGCGACTCTTTGAGGTTTGAAGGAAATTGTATGTGCTGGCTAGGGATGTGAAAAACAGGACGGCTGGCTCTAGTCAGAGAAGGTATTGTGAGCCTCTCAACTGGTGCGCTTGGGTTTAAGGAAGTTTGGCGGCGTTGAGTTGTTGAGTGTGAGGAAGAGCAGGAAGAGTTCTTTGCAAGAGTAGAGGTGAGGGACTTCACTGCCAACTGCTCCTCTAAGAAATCAGAGAGAAACTATTTATGCAACAATTTATGCCATGCAAATAATTGATTATTATGGTACTTCTGATACTGCTAGACTAATGTTTATAAAGTAAGTTTAATAAGGTGCAAGGGAAAAAACGGTACCTATTCAGGCATTTCTTTGATATTAAACAGATTGTTATATATTTATGCATAGGTACACATACATTATTTTAATGCTGAGTAGACCAATAAAGGTAGCCACAACAATATTTATATATGCATATAGTTGTCAGTAGAATTCTAAATGTATTATTTTAATATAATTAATACAATTAATGTATTACATTGAGTAATTTAAATTAGTTATTAGGAATTGAGTAAAGAGAAACTACTGTAGATTGTATAAATTATATTACACAATTAAGTTTGGAATTGAATTAATTTTATTGTTTGTTGTTTGCCACATTGTTGTCATTAGACTTGTGAAGCTGATACACCTTTTAGCCTTACAAACCTCCAAACCAAATTTCTAACCTTCAGTACTTTAATTTTCTTTAGGTTGTTGTCATCTTTATTGCTTTTCAATTGTTTCTACTCACTGCTTGCACAAGCATCACCAAGGAAACATAACATATGGAGAGTTTACCTCTGGCTGACCTTGTTAGAAACACTTTATTTGTATTAAAGGCCAACAAAAGTGTAGTATTGCTCTTCTAACAAAGGCTCCTATAAATGCCACCTACTGTGCCACTTAAACTCTCATTATCACCTTTCAACAACATCCTTTTAATATTAATAAATGTATCTATTATTATATCATAAAATATAAAGAACATAATGTGTACTGTTAATTTTCACCTCTTTTTTAGCTAGTCTTGTACATTGCTGTCTCTTCCTAGATTACTCTCTCTATCCCCTCACTCCCTCTGATCTGAAATCCCATCCCTCAACCAGCTTACAGTGCTTTAGCACCGCTAACAGCCAACTTTGTTTCTACAGCAACAATGAACATGGACAATGAACCTCACCACAAATTTCCCAAACTCCTTCACCAACCCACCTACCCCACAAGTCTAAGTTAATATATGCTATTACATCTCCTATATTAAAACAAATCTTCTGTCCTAACTCAACGAAGCCTGAAAGGTCAGTGCGCCTTAGTCCCATTGTCAACCACTGAAAAAAGATAGATTGCTTAAAATAAGTGACCTTCAGCATCAGAGCTATATCCAAAAGACATAATAGCATGAACACAAATTACTTAGCGATACATACACACGCATATGCTAGAGAGAGATGCATAAAGTTTCCTGTACTTCAAGAACTCCAGAATTTAAGTCACAGATCAACACACTGTTATGCATGTACTTCCTGGCAGTTAATGCCTGAGTGCACGACCACAAAGCCTCATGGAGACAATGAAGTCTCATGCCATTCTCGTTAAAGCACTCAAGTGTCCCCTTCTTTTTCAGTGTTGTCCACTTTTTTCCACAACCTATTTCTAATCCCTTTTTCAAAATCCAGTTCAGCATATTACACATCCCTGTTCCTTTTATGTTCGCTTCGCTATTTGTTATTCTTTTTTTAAAACATTCTCAATAGCCATACATATAATATCGTGGGTGGTCTAAATTCCAAGTACTAATTGGACATTCGATGGAAGCTGTTGGGATGTAACTATGTCAAAATATTACAGAAATTCCTTTTATATTTACTTTTGTTTTATTTTACTTTTCTTAAAATGAGATCAGATATTGTAGGCATATGAACTTGTTAATGTCACAGCAAATATCTCGAATGACATTTGCAAGATGGCTCACTGACAGAAACAATGGAGCTCCCTTACTAAACAGTAAAACATTTCTCACCATGTTGAAGTAGCCACGAAGTGTTGAGGATGGGGCTGAAAAAGTGCTGAGGTCTTGTCTGTTTCCGGCGTGACATGATGCAGGGGAAAGTCAATGGCTAATTGGCCCATGGGTTGGAACAGATTGAAAATCTTTCTCTTTGAGCTAAATTACAGTAAATCTCACTGCATCAGTTCTGAGAAACAATCAAAAATCCACGTTTCATTTATATAGAGAGCTACAAGGCCAAACGCCAAGAGCATACATGAGCAAGAAATGTCTCAAAAGTGAACTAAGCAGTTGGCAAACTAAGTCTGTGTCTATTCAGTGTCTAACTAAAATCTAAAGACAACTCTCCACCTCCTTTTCTCCGTTTCTCTCTCAAACACAGTCTCGGCTTGTTCTCTCTGCATTTGAATTCAAATAACGCAGAACACCACCTACTCATGCATATAGCCCTCCTTTCCCTTACACCCCCAAGTTTTAAGGCGTTCCCCTGACCCTTTTTTAACTCTCAGTAGTATTTAATATTTAGACACTCACCAGGTAAGAGCATGAAGGGCTGAGATAAAGTATAAAGTGCAATTTGGTAAACACTGATAGGCATTTTTTTTCATAAATATTTTATAGCTTATTGCAAAGAATCTGTCAAGGGACCACATGTATTCACAGTTACCATATTGTATTATGTTTGTTTTATAATGTCATATTCTGACTTTAATCTTTAAACTAAAGTCATGCATTCAACAGGCCGGCATTAACTTGATTAGAACTTAAAAGGGATTGCAGAGGTTATATTATTTCAGTGGCATCACTATATTAATAAAGTTAAGGCCTAATAATTGAATTTGAAACAGTCTACATTTTGACTGTCTGTAATACAGATGTGTCCTGTTTTCAGAGGAGTTTTCAGTAGCATAGTCTGTAATGTAATGGTATTTAATTTAGAAAACCAGCATTATACATCCTTGCACTTGCAACAGAATTATATATTTCATGTATACACCTTTCTTTCTTTCTTTCTTTCTTTTATTTAATTATTTATTTATTTTATTGTTATTTTTTATTATTTCGCTTTCACAGCATTTGGTTATGCACCCATTCCTTACATATGACACATTATTATATAATTTGTGTCAAAACGTAAGATGAACAGGAAACAATTTTCAACGCCTGAAAAACTCAAAGACATTTTATTAAAATGATATTCTTGCCAAAACACAACAAAGTGTTAGCTTGCATGTCAATATATGCTATAATACACCTCGTAAAATTCTTGTACAAATGTCATAATTACGTCAGCCAAATGCACGCGGAACTACAGCTCTACTGTACGCGCGACCTGTTGCGTCCTCCGGCGCGCTCTATGATCATCATAACCAATTATGATTCATATTTCTTATGACCGTATGAAATACTTGGACTTCTCTGACATATTGAGTGTACGGACTGTAAATGATATAAACACTTACCAGCAGACGATAATCTTTCACGGCTGTTTTCAAAATTAGGATAGATTATGTCGTACAGTGTCTGGGTCGTATAATCATCATTGCTGTTCCGGCATTTTGCCACCGTGATGCGCAGTCGGCTTTGACAGCAGGCAGCTCGACATCTAAATTATTTATTACACTGTATATTCTGTTGTAGTCGTGACTGATCACTTCTCACCCATTGTTCAGTGTTTGGTTTGATGGCACAGTGCGATTTCGTTAAGAGATATTTCGCTATTCCTGTCATTCCCACAGTCCTCCCCTCCCTCGCTGCTCTGCTTCCTTTGTATTTGGTAAAATGGCCCTCTCCCCGGCCTGAGCCTTTGTTGAGCACACTAACGCTGCAGCATCGACGGATGTCTGTCTGTGAGTCTGTCGGTCCAATCCGGACTCTGTCTCTGCAGAGTAATTAACGAGCCATTACGAGTCATGTTTGTCTTTAACTGCCTAAAGAGCGAGGCCTTTACGCTTCGTTTTCTTTTTAGGTGATGTAATTTGACTTTTTTAATAGAAAATTATTTTATTTTATTCTTACAAGAAAAATGCTATTTCCACGAGTATGGTGTAGGTAGGCCTACATAAATTGTTCTTGTTGTATTTCATATCTTTTTGCTATAAAATTGGAGTTGTTAATTGTAACAGAGTTACAGTAAGAGAGCTGTTGGGTTTACAGTAGTACTAAAACACTGAGTGGCTACGTTGCTAACAAGTTGCTAAATAAGGACTACAACTACCACAAGGATGTGAGTTTATGTGTCTGATGACTTGGACAACAGTTGTAGTCCATAGATAACAACTGGTTAGAAACCTGTGTTTAGAAAACACTGTCTTTTAAATATTCATATATATGCAATTTATGGTGTAGAACAAAGTATAAAACTTGTTGTTGTTGTTGACCACAAACCATATTTTATTCATAAACCCAAAACTGATAGCCTACTTTAAAAAAACCTTATGAAATTACCAAGGATTCCTAAATACCAATTCCAGGACAGCTCATCACTAAACAGCTATAATTATGTAGGTTACTGTAGCCTATAGCCTATTAAAAAAGTGGTGTTTGGTGTTAAATAATAAAGATAAATTTTACAGAGCTGCCAGCCTATTATTATAATTTTCAGAAATGCTATTTTTTTATTTCTGGCTTGGCAAGGATTCCTCATACAGAGATGTTCACATCACAAAGGAACGCCATATATTCAAGTGAGGAGATATCCTGTATATATTTCAGGGTGTTGGAGGTTGTGGCTCTTTTAAAATAAAACAGCAGAACAATGTTTGCGAACAGAAAGATAAAACTATCATCAAGGAAAGCCTTTTGACAACTTGTATTCCATCTGGTAGAGTAATATACTTTAACAATGTTTTGTGAAAAATGCTATACAAAATAAATTGAAATGACTTTTTGCCAACTTAAAATGAAATAATAGCTTAAAATGTTGTTTTAAATGTATGTTTTTATTAGTAGCAAAAATTAGGTTGATTTTAATGCTGTCAAATGATTAATTGCGATTAATCGCATCCAAAATAAAAGTTTTTGTTTACAAAATATGTGTGTGCTGTGTATATTTATTGTGTATATGTAAACACAAATACATGCATGTATATATTTAAGAAAAATATGTTGTTTATATATTAAATGTATCTTTATATAATATAAAATATACGAATATAAATGTACATGCATGTAAATATTTCCTAAATATATGCTGTATGTGAGTGTATCTATATATGTACATAATAAATATACACAGTACACACACATATTATGTAAACAAAACAGCACTAGTTTGATTATTAATACATAAGGCATCAGAATTAAATGTAATGGGAAAAGAACAGACAAGATTATTATCAGATCAATTAGTATTTATTGTTTCAGATCACAGATGGCACAGATGTGAAACTAAGCTTCCTTTACCATCTGTAGAATGATGGATTAACATACAGTTAGGATGTAAACACATTTGTCAGTTTTGCAAATGAAATCTAACATTAACATTTTCTTTGTTTCCTGGCTTAGTTCGAAAATGAATGTTAAGAGGAAAATATATAAATGTCCAGCATTAAAGCAAATACAAACTCACACACAAGCTCTTATAAATTAATAATGCAGTTTTGAGCAAGAGAGGTGTGTGATTATTACAACCCATATGAGTAGATCTGTCATGATGTTGAGCTGAAATAATTGAGTTGTCATGATGTTGAGCTGGTAAAAATAAAAAATAAATACAGAATTCAATTTAATGGTTTAACTGCTTTTATTAGTTAGCTATATAAGTATGTAAAATGAGTCCATACTAATGAAAGAAGAAATAAACCAAAGTCTGTGTTATAAAAATATAATCACATTTAACTTATTTCACACACACACTCTTGTTATCTTTGAAGGCTGGTCTAAGTTCAAAGATTTGCACTAACAAAGCCTTTCAAGAAGAAATTAATACAGATTTTCACTTGCCAATAAATAGCTGTTATTATTATTTACCTCTGCAAGCCATCAGTGCCATTAACTATATGTGACATCCTCTGAAGTGTCCTCTGAAAATTCTGATGAGCTTCTATAGTTGAACACATTAGCTGGATTTTCAAACCATTGCATTGTGTTGCCGTTGTTGGCCACTACATAAAGAAATTTGATTATTATGAAAACTGAGAATAACATGTTTTTATTGCAAAACCATTTTAAAAGGTTTAAAAGGCTTTTATTTAGGATCATTACTATAGAAACTTATCAAATGTTTAGTTAGAATAATCTTTTTTTACAATGAGTACAGTTGAAGATTTGCTGCTAGTTTAGCTATTTTAGAAATGGAGAAAAAAAATTATGGTTCAGCAGGGAGTTTGTCAGGCTCCTTACTATAAGGTGGATCCAGCTTTAAGCTTCTTCTCTCTAACATGTCTTGGTCTGACTAGTTAGATCCACAACCATTGTCACTCTTCTTATCTGCTTTTTCCACAAGTTTGAGATACTCAGATCCCCAACCGCTGTCACTCTCCTCCATTGCTGCTTCCACCGGAGTCTGGAGCTCTTTGTTTCCTCTGGCCATCATCTCCACTTTCTCCATCAGCTCTCTGACCTGTTTTCTATCATCCTGCTCCATGTTGTTAAGAATATGGTACCTGTTTCCACATTCATTGATCAGCCACTGTAGAGCTTCTCCTTCACTCTCAATGTGTTCTTCAGTAGTGGGAGTCCCCATCCAGTCTCCCCTGGTGAACACCACTATACAGTGACTTCAGACATTTCGACCCAGAAGCTCCATGTGCTCCTTGACAGACCTTAAATACGCCTTACTGAAGGCAACACCAGACTGCAAAACCAGCAAAACTGCATGAGGTCCTGGTGAACACATACTAACACTTGACAAGATCTCCTGCTTGACTGACTCTGAAGTCTCCTTTACAGACGCGTATGGCCACCATCCAGGTAAAGCCTAGATTCATCAAGTTTAAAAGCAACAACTTTACAATGCCCTTAGATCATGGGTGTTACAATAAAAGTTTTTTATACAGTTGAAAGTTCATGAACAGTATAGCTGGAGTCATTCAAGACAATTCTATCCTTTCTATTAATTCTACAGTGTTGTTGAATATTTTCTTAAACCAAAGATGCTCCATACCTGTTTGATGTTCTTTCAAGTTTTGCATCTTTGTTTTTATTTGGATGGATTGTCTCTTCTGCTTGTTTCTTCACATTTTGTCTCTTTTCCTCCCAGTTGTTTCCTCCATATCTCCACAGTTTGCTGTCAATTTTAAAGCACTGTCCTTCATGCTGAGCTACCAAGTTCTCTATCTCACGAAACGCATCTATCTACATTTTTCCACATTTGTCCCCCTGCTGTCAGTATAATTAAAGACATGAACTCTGTTCCCACATTTCTTTATTACAGTAACAAGCTCTGTCCCTGCTCTCTCAATTATCTTCTTGCTATCTGCATTTCTCTGGTGTGGTTCCAGATCTGCTCACCAAAAATCTCCATGTGTTCCACCACACTTTTTAGGTGCATGACTGTAAATGGTTTGTGTAGATTGATGACTAAGGAAGGCATTGGGAGAAGGACACAGTTCTGTGCACAATTTCCATCTTTAAATACTTTGCACTCTCTGGTCTCTGCCAATGTGAAGCTCCTTCACCATCCTGGTGCCGTTACCAAAGTAACAGACCTGTTCTGAACTGTACTCTGTTTCATCTCACTCTGGACTTTCTCTTCTCTCACTTTACAGTCATTCTGACCAAAAATGGTTTTAGCTGCACTACGTTTGTACTCTGCTTTACTGCCTATTATATTAGCTTTTATCTCATGAAGAGCTGGAAAATCTGCAAGAGAAATTCAAGGAACCTGTAATTATCATGTGTAGTTAGCAAACCTTAACAAATTAAGTATCATATTTCAGATGTATAGTCAATTAAGCAGATTGTATACTTTGCATGTGCATTTTAAAAGATGTTGCAAATACATAACAATGGCCACACTTAATGCTGTAGTTTTGTTTTTGAAGTTGCTTTTATAGGAGGCAAGTCGTGTGACATTCCTA
>JAUZSZ010000079.1:22304043-22314458 GCA_034780575.1 Labeobarbus marequensis | reverse complement strand
CCGGCCCCCCTCCAGGACCAGGGTTGAGAACCCCTGTTCTAAGCCCTGTCTGTAAAAAATGTGAGAAATAACTGTAGAGGGACGTTTTTATTGCCAGTGTATCACAAAAATAACCCCAGAACAAATACAAATGTATAGATTTAATCTAGTACAGATATAACTAGGAATAATGACATCTAACATAATATTAATTCTTACGAAACAAAATCACACACTTTTCAAACATTCATGTGCCTGCTCTCTGATTGGACCAAAAGTTAATTTAGGGCCTGACGTCACACTGTCGGTTGAGCGAAAAAGGAAAGAGGTCAACTTCCGGTATGGTGCGTTGAACAGGGACCACAGGACATAACTGCCAGGAAAATGCGGTAGGCTGTAGTCATAACTGAAAGAGAAATTAAAACACATCTCAGTGTTATCCTTACGACTTTTAAATAAATGTGACATATGTTTATATGGCCTAAGGGCTTTGTGACGGAAGCAATCGGGTTAGCTGATCAGTCATCGATCGATCGGTATTAGGGAGTACGCGAGCTCTGCGCGGTTGAACATGGGGACGAGATCGAGCCGTTTACACGAGGAGGCTGCTTCGACACCATTCGATAAAGATGGCATCAAGAGAGAGTCCTGTCGACGAATCCGAAGCACCAGGCCCACTAGCCTCATGGTGGAGTTCTCCGGCAGCTTCGACCATGATTCAGAGACGAGCCGCAGCCGGTCGGAAGAGGGCAGCGACTCGGACACCGGGCAGCAGGCGAGCAGCGACGGCAGCCCCGCCGACAGCCACATGTCCCCGTCTCTGAGCAGCCAGGCCTCGCCGACGGACGAGAACGGGGCCGAGGAGGAACGCGAGGAGGATGGCAGTCCGCGAGGCCCTGTGAGCGCGGAGGAAATAGGCCGAGCACCGCAGCGCACTTTCTCGGAGCGTTTGCCCGGCGCTCGCCATTCTTCCGCCGGCGGCGTCACAGCCAGGTCCGCCCGGGTGAGGGGCACCCACGCCCGCCCAGTGTCTGAGGCGTGGATCGGCCTCTACAGGGTCAACAACCGCCACGGTGGTAAGCGGAAAGACTCATCGTTTCTGTCACTTAGTAGTCATTTCAGACGTTACACCCTGTTCAGCTCCAGTTCTGTCATTTAAACCTGCACTGTTCACAGTGAGTAATAGCCTAAAATGTATAATGTATAATTAAAAAGTATAAACTAAATAATCCCATATGTTCTTTATCATGGTAACTTACTCGAAGAGATAACTCACCTAAAAATCAAAATTCTGTCATTGTTTACTCTCCTTATGTTGATCTTCAGATCTATATTAGTTTCGCAAAAGATTTTAGGCAGAATGACAGCACTTTTCCATAAACTCTACTCTAAAAAAATGTGCTAAGTAAAGTAAAGTCTCTAATATTCATCTAATTTTGTTTTCAAAAGTCAACTAGTTTGGTAACACATCCATTTATTAGCGTTCATTAACAGGGAATAGCAATTATATTCTAAAGCAGTTATTAAAATTAGTTAATGTTAACTTCAGTAATTATTAAAATATTATTAGAATCAAATTCTGTTTGAAAGTTTATTTACGAAAATGGGCAAAACCAAGTCTGACTGGTATGTGAGTGAATTTTCAGTATTTTGTTTTAACCCAAATAATACATGGGAAGGTGATTAAAAAAGATTAATGATTCTGCATAAGACTAATGAGCTTGCGGTGTAATTAGGCTTTGGGGTTTATAGAGATTTCAAACATTCCTGACAGGATGAGATATGATGGATTGAGACCGAAAGACCAAAGGTAAACCCAGTTTACTTGATGATCTTTGTGCGTTTTCTTTTTTACATTATATTGGTCAGTTGGTTGTAATCCAGCCAGAGGGTTCAGAAAAGTAGGCCACATGGGTGCATACTCATCCATCTATTACTGTGACTAGCTTACATATCACAAATCCCTTTCTGCATCTCCATTTTATAATGCTAGATATCTTGCTTAATAGTTTTCCCCTCCTTTCTAGCTATTCGTTGTCCCTTCTGCACCAAGCCATTCCCTGGTGGGCGAATCGAGGACCATCTTTTAAGTTGTCTGACTTCTCCACCTCTCCCTTATAACAGTAAGCATCCCATTTGTTTTTATTGTTGTTTTTTGTTTCATCTGCTAATATGTTAGATATTAATTCCATCATGTCTTGTCCAATAGCTGATGTGCTAACTAAGGACAGTGGAGAGTGTTCAATTTGTCTTGAAGACCTGCTACAGGGGGAAACCATAGCTCGACTGGCCTGCCTGTGTGTCTACCATAAGAGGTAACCATAACCATCCAAAAAAAAACAATTCAGGATTTGCTACAAATGCTTTCAAATAGCCTATGTAATGGCTGATATTTCTTTAAATAGCTGCATTGACACATGGAGCAAAGTGAAGCCATGCTGCCCTGAACATCCTTTTGATTGATTCATGTGTTCACGTGCAATGACACTTTGACTCAGGTGAGTTTGGTCATTCAAGTAGTTTTCTTTGTTAAAATATATTGAAATGTTAAATTTGTTAAAAATGTTATGTCTTTCACCTTTATATTGTTCCAAACCTGTATGACTTTTTATTCTGCAGAAAAGATGATATTTTGAACAATGTTTGAACTCTTTTTAAAGTCTGTGTAAAGTAAATTCTGAGAATTGTTTGTAAATGCATTATAAATGTTTGAAATGCATTGCTGAAACATGTTATAAAGACCGTGAACTATGTAGTACTTAATTATGGAGTTAGACCATTAAATATTTTTTTTTCACCATTTTCGTTTTTTTGGCCGGGGCTAAATCACAACTCAGTGACGCAGTCAAGCCACCGAGCATGGTCCCTTTCCCAACACTCTCATTCCAGCGTAATAATCAAGGAACTGGGTGCAGCAGGCACAATGATATGACGCAGCGCCTGAAAGTAGTCCTGAGCTATATCATAACTAGTTACCTAGCTGGGGACTACTTTCAGGCACTGCGTCATATCATTGCGCCTGCTTGCACCCATGGTACGGCAGCAAAGTTCCTTGATTATTACACCGGAATGAGAGTATAGTTCCTAGCTATATCGGCCTAGAAAATCACAAACTTTTCATTTTCCGTCAGGCTTAGTACACGATGTAACTACAGAAGAGTCAAGCTTTAAATGGGAAAAATATCAAAAGTCTTTGGCCATTTTTGAGCGAGATGCTAACAGTCTAATCAGATTCAATGATCTATGCTAAGCTACACTAAAAGGAACTACCGCCAGACCCGTATTCGAAAATGGTAAACCTTAGCTGTTTAACTCTTGGGGAGTTGGAAAATGAGCCTATTTTTTTAAAAAAGGGGAGTTTTCCTTTAAAAGCAGAGACGTCAGGTCGGATACTTTCTGCTCCCGCTAGTAATGCTCTCACAGTGTTTGCATACTCTATCACAGATGAAGTGAATTAAATGCAATATTAGTCAAATACACAGAAACATTCTATGAGCAAAAGAAACTTTTTATACTGCTGCGCCATCAAGAATAAAGTTCAACATAAACATATAGGCTACTAAATACCAATAAAGTGGGGGTATACATGCTAGATGACAGTGTGACTACACTAAAAATGCTTTTACTGTTATAACACATTTGTGAGCATTATTGGAATTGAATTGTTAGAATAAACACACAACACGCGTCGTGCTCGTCACAGAATCTGACCAATGAGAATAAAGTGTGTCATCATCAAAGCTTTTGCAGTCAATTTTGAGCAGCTGCAGCGCCTGACTTAGACGGCTGATCTTGTTTTGCTCTTGCGGTACTTTGATGGCACATGTGATCGTAAAGGTGGCTGCAGCACCAGTCAAAGTCAGACAAATGTTCTAACCAGAATGCATTGCTTATTAAATAAGCTACTAGAGAAAGACAGTTGAGGAAAACGGCAGCTTTCCCATGAGTGGGCGTGGTTCCAGTGCCGCCAGTGGACACAAACGTCTTTTTTAGAGAACAAATATTTTAAAGGAATAGTTTACAGAAAAATGAATTTTCTGTAAGGTACTTATCTTCAGGCCATATGTAGATGAGTTTGTTTCTTCCTCAGAACAGATTTAGAGAAATTTAGCCCTACATCACTAGTGGATCCTCTGCAGTGAATGGGTGCCGTCAGAATGAGAGTTGAAACAGCTGATAAAAACATCACATTAATCCACAAGTATTCCACACGACTCAATACACAGTCAATAAGTTAAAGTCTTGTGAAGCAAAACGTGGGTTTGTAAAGACTGTAAACGGCACTTGATATGTGCCTTTTTCTCTCCTGATTCCGACAAGACAGAACTGTTTTACTGGAGAAAATGATATTATAGATAGTTGACTCTTATTTGGTCAGAAGCAACCTTTTGTTTTTTTTTGTTTTTTTAATCAAACATCTAAACTCTCATTCTGACGGCACCCATTCACTGCAGAGGATCCATTTGCATTAAATCCATGATTACATCCAGATTGAATAAAAAAAATTTAGATTCCTCTTCACTTAACATTTTAAGTGCATATTTTTTTTCTGTTTCATCATTTTAGGAGACAATACCCCCTGGCAGGAGCATATTTTCTGATGAGAGGATTGAGAGAAAGACACAAAGGAACAAAAACAAATAACAAGCATCATCACTTGTGGTCAGCTTAATTGGCCTGGCCCTGAGTGAGCCTGGCTTTAACTAACTGATGTGACTCTTGAGAATTGGCTTTTCTCTGCTCTACAGCACCTGCGCGAACAGCGGGTTTGCTCTGCTTGCCTTTCCTCTCTTAACATTTTACTTTAAAGCTCAGAGTGAAACTGGTAAACTGAATAGAACTTTGTAAAACAAACATGTAAATGGAGGGAAGTTACACATGGATCGTCTCACTGCGTGGACTACTTGATCTCCTGGAGGAATGATGTTCTTCTTACCATGGAAACGTGGCGATCTGTAACTTATGCCGGGCTTAGCGTTTGATTTTGTGCAGCCTGCTGGGGTTGCGTTGGCTTGAATGAACTACTTGATTTTATAGAGTTTGTTGGGCAGATCCCGGATGAATGCAGAGTTGTACATGCGTAAATATTGCACAGGAATTACATATGAGGCATGATGTTTTATATTTTTGGGGGATAATCTTTTTGTTTACCCTTTTCCCTTTTTGTTACTGTAGGAACATTTCAAAGGCAGAGTGAAGTTTTCCATAGATTTGTTCGATTTAAACTACCACAAATAGTGATTTTATCCATCACTCTCTCTCTCATTACCGCTCTTTTAAACTCTTGATCTGATTGCTTTTACTCAATTGTAAAACTGTATATTGTTAACAGATCAGAGCAATACTTCCACTAGTTAGCTTAATGGATGTTATTGGTTGCAGTGAAGTGTGTGTACTCAAATGCAGAAGATTTTGACGTTGATGACCTGACAGCATGTACTACACTTGAAGGGGAGGGTTTGTGAAATTGCCTCTCTGCGTCTCAGACGTAGTAGCCTAGAGAAATCCAGTCACTTTACACTCTTTACACCATGCGTCCTCTACATTGAATGAGGCCATCTGTGGTGCGGAGATGTATGTCATGCACAGTAACGCCATATGGCTCACGCTTTGCCTGAGGGTGGTGATTGAGAACAGCTAATGGGTAATTATGACATTGTCATTGACCTCCTTGGAAAGAACAATGGAATAAATATGATGAACAGGTAATTTTTTTTTTTTTTTTTCGACAGCCCTCCACAGGCTAAATACTTTTTCATGTTTTGAGGTTTATGGGATTTCCTGATTGTGGGTGTTATCATGTTCATTATTCTGTTGTGTCTTGTAGAGGTCATTTGGTCTGTTACTGTTTTGCCTTAGCTCGAGGATTCATATTTTGAGTGGCAAGACCTCTGAGTGGAGACTTTGCTTTTCTCAGCTGAGAGGTTAACTTTGAAAGTATTGTAATGTGTTACCTTTACAGGACAGTCTGACGGTTCTTTCCAATTGAAAACATGAGAAACGCCAGGTGTGTCTGTGTGAGTCAAAGTCAAAGGTCATTTTTACAGTTACATTTAAGTTTTGTGTCGGTGTAGTGCATTGTGGAGTGGAGGGAGGTATTGTCAGAGTATTTTGACAATCTCTTAAGCTCTCCAAGTTAGCTTTTGCCCTTTAACTTATGTGGTGCCATACCTCAATATCAATATTTACTATACTAACCTGGGGCTTAGCTAACTCCAAAGGTGTTGTTTGTTTTCTCTCTCGAAATATATATACACACAGTATAAATACTATAGCAAGTTCTGTAATTATTCAGTGCTAAGGGTCTTGACCCGCTTGATCCTGTGTTTTGACAGTTGCCGGTCAAATATGAATGAGTTGGGAATGTTCTTAAGGTCAATATGATTTGCATATATTCACATTCCCAAACACAGACAATCTGCCTTCATTCTGCTAAAGAACAACTGAGTATTTAAGTGTAAATATGTATCACATTTCAAAATGGCTTTGTCTTTTGTTTGTCCATGATGTTGTTTCTATGCCTAAATCTTTTGTATGTCTGAAAAATTGTTTTTATGTATTTTTTACAATAAATATGCTTAAGTGTGATGGCTTTTGTGCTCTTGATTATCTCTGCTTATGGAAATATTACATTTTACACATGCATGTATTACATTAGTTGTGAATAAGTAAATGCTTTAATGTTCAATTCTAATTTGACCATGATTGTGGAAGTTCTGTTTCCTTTACTTGCTTTGTTTTAAAGTTTGTAGACTCTACATTGATTTTGTCAATTAATGCACTGTCACATTAATTCATATTCATTTTATGGTAAACATTTTGAATTCTGTTAAAAAGGAAGCACTTGTGCCAAGTGGGTTTTGCCATGAAGTGTCAAAATCCTGTATAACCTATATTTCGACAGCCCCTGTTGCACTTGCATTTTGTGGTTGAATTTGTGAAGCTTGTTAACCCTGCTCAAACCCCTACACAAACACACACACACACAAACAAAAACAAACAAAGTGAACAAACTATTACAATAAGACAATGTACTAGAAAGTCTAGCGTTTTGCTTTAAATCTGCAAAAGTACACAAGCTTGTCTGGTCAAGATTTTAGGATTTGCTGATTTGTGTGTCAAACAAGAGTACAACCGCTTAAAGATTGCATATTAGAATTATTGTCATTGAATGGTGGAGTTATAAAAATGTACCAGTTCAAAAAGTGGGCACTGAGAGGGGAAGCAAGTGGTGTGAACTTTTACAAGAGCAACTTGTGTGCAACTGTGTGAACAACTTCACAACAGATTTTCCACAGAGGGGTTTTTTGTAAATGATGAAATCAGAGGATGTAGAACCTACTTCAGTCTGTGTGAAACAAAGGTGTGAGGCATTAAACATCTGAGATCTCTGAGAGCTCAGACTTCACACCAGACCACACTGAGGGTAACACGAATCAAGGTAAGTTGTTTTTTTAAAGTTATGTAAAATATAATACTATAAAATAATATGATTTTTGTGTATGCAGAAATCAATCTAAATCAAAAAGGAAATAAATTACATTATATCTGTAAAATAAATTTAATCTGATTATAATCAAACCCTTTAGAACTAAAGTGACAACATTAGCTGAAACACAAGAGAACAAAAGCCAGCTTTTAACGCTGAATGTTGCACTCTCTGTCTCTTTGATCAATTTTTAGTCAACCAGTTGTTGAGGATTTGGACCATTTGTAATCCACTCAGCATTTCTAATGCAAATGAACTGCAGTGCTATAGATTTAGGTGAACAGTAAAACAAATATGTTAAAGTGGTGCAGCTTAGCATATGCAGCCTTAAAGCTTGCACTATGCAACACTTTAAAAAAACTAGTCTTTTTCCGAACGGAAAATAAGGATACATTTTCTTTTAATAAAAGTGTTTAAAAAAATTCCAGTGCTAACAGATTGTGTGAAGGAAATTGTAAAAATGTTACTATTATCCTATATTGCCACCTTCATCTTAAAAATCTTGAAAGTTTTACATTTTGTTTTCTCAGTATATCTTATATCAGGATCTTTTTCAATGTATTTCTATCTTAACCTATAAGTTAACTAATGGAACTATAACAACCCACGCAATAGCTAACAAACATTACGGACCCTATACCATTTCCTGTGCACTGTGATGCTTTTCTACTTGTTTTTTTCTTCTTCTTTTTTTCTACTTTATTAAAAGTCCACCCCAAAGTGAAAAAAATCTTTTCCTGTTGACATTCTGACAATGCAATCTCAACTAACCACATCTGGTTTAGGATGACAGATATAGAGAGCCAAAAACCTGCACCTGAGAATGACCCTAGCCATGCAGCAACAGCACCAATGTATGCCCCACCTCCATACATGCCTCCTCCTTATCCTACGGGGCCCGTCATGTACCCTCAACCCGTTCCTGTGCCAGTCAGCTTCATCCCACCCAACCTGCCGCCAGAAGAGACCGGCATCAGCAAAACAGAAGAACCGAATCCAGACCCAGCAGGTGTTTTATTTCACTCAATTATCCATCCGATCTAACATTTACTTAAAATTACGACAAAACCAAAATAACCATCTACATGAACATGAATGTCGTCACAGTAATAATATTTTTCTACTTTAATAGCTGTATTTCCACCTGAGGAATTGTATGTGTCATCATTTGAGGATGATACTGTTCGGAAAGCGTTTATCAGAAAGGTGAGCATCGTAACCACCTTAGTCATCGTAAATATTATGATTGCTCTGAATGCTGGTCCTCATTGTCATTTCCAATCTCTCTCTACCCACGCAGGTGTTCAGTGTGGTAACAATTCAGTTACTAGTCACGTTCACTGTCGTCTGTGTGTTCACCTTCTCAAACACAGTCAAGGTAGCGGTTCAGAGAAGCATCTGGGTGTACCTCAGTTCTTACATTATCTTTGTAGTAGTGGGCACATGTCTTGCTGTGTTTTCCAAATTCAGTCGCACACATCCCTGGAACCTGCTGGGACTGGTGAGTGTCAGTATATTGATATGTGTCTTCATGCTGTGCATTACATAGACACATACCGTAGTCACCTACAGTTAGGAGATTATGAACTTTTCTATCAAACAGAGTGCAACAGTAAAAATCACATTCATTCTCTCTATAGTATAGGGTAACTGATTTTCAATTTTGTTATTCGATGCTTTTGTTGAAGACAACAGCCCACATTATTTTGACTTATTTTTTTAAATAACCATCCAACACAGGAATTCCTAGTGAAAAATTGCTTTACTCATGATTCTGCAAACATATCTCCACCAGTCAGAGAACTGAAACAAGCAAATTGCAGCAAAAAGTTTACATTTACATAGCAGACACTTTTATCCAAAGCGACTAAAATCAGCAAAAGAGCAATGATATGCAAGTGCTATAACAAGTCTCAGCTTAACGCAGTACACACAGTTTTTTAAAATTATATAATAAATACAAAGAAAACAGATAGAATAGAAAAAGAATAGAGCAAGCTATGAGACCTTTTTTGTTTTTGTTTATTGTATAATAAATAAAAAGATACAGACAGAATGCAAAGATTTTAAAAAGTTGTGTCGTAGTGTTATTTTTATTTTTTATTTTTTTTTAAAGAGAACAACCAGTAAATGAATAGAGTGAAAGCCTAAAAGGGACAAGTTTTTTAAAAAGAACAGATATGTGCCAATAAGCACTGCAAATGATAATCAGTTTCTCTATACTCTAAAACTACTTAAATATTAATATATGAATATTTTGCAATAAACATAAAATATATTGTTTATATTATAAACTAAAACAACAACCTTTTGTAAGTCTAAACTAAAAAAATTAGGCAGCGGGGTAACAAATTATTTTCAGTTGAAACAACTTTTTGAAACAATTATTTTTTACAGTGGAGTACACAGCTTTATTCACGTTATTGTCTGATTTTCAAAAACGTTTTTTTTTTCCAAATCAAAGTTTGTAATGTTATGATCCATCTTGTAGCTGGTAGGTTAGGTTCATGACTTACAACTGTTAAATTCGTAAGGAATAATTGACTCCGGACCGTTGAATTATTAGAAAAATAATGCACACCCGAGGCGGTGATGCGGCCACGACGCGAAGCTGAGTGTGCATTATTTTACTAATAATTCAACGGTCCGGAGTCAATTATTCCGTTTATACTACGGTTGCCACACCTCAACACATCGATGAGATATATATTTCAAGGTTTTTCTACTTAAATCGCTATTGTGAGTAGGATTATTTCTTCCGCATCTCATCCATCGCTTCCGTTGCTAATTCCAAAACGCCATTTTAGACCTAAAAACTGAGGCTTGAGCCGTTGATAACAGACAAATGCAGTTAATAACTAAATTATGAGAGAGAGAGAGAGAGAGAGAGAGAGAGCGTGAATTAGCCTACCTCTAGTATGTGATTTAAGTACATAATACAACGTAA
>JAUZSZ010000079.1:22103416-22114539 GCA_034780575.1 Labeobarbus marequensis | reverse complement strand
TGGATTAATGTTATGTTAGTGGTTATACGTGTTGATGCTTATTAAAAGCCATTTTGTGTTTACTCCCGCTTCTGCGCCTTCACTACAACACAGACCGTGACAAATATAGTATTGTTACAGTTTTTACTTTTTTATTTGTTTTAAAATGTTATTTTTTATCTGTGATAGCAAAGCAGTGTTCAGTGTCACACGATCCCTCAGAAATAGTTTTAATTAGCTGATTTCGTGCCATTCACTGATGCTAACACTGATAGATTTTCAGGATTCTTGATGAATAGAAAGTTTTTGAAAATTTTTTTGGTACATTCAAAATGTCACTATGGATCAATTTAATGTAAAATATTAAATTCAAAGTAAATAACTGCCTCTAATATCAATAGAACAGGGTTGGGAAAGGAGTAAATGCAAGGTATACTCTCTGACAGACATGTTATTGAAAATAGGGTATAATAATTCAGTGTAACACCTCCAGTTTAGATTCCTGTAATTGATTCCTGTTTATCTCATTTTAAATTTTAGATAAATCCTATAATAAATACTTTTTTATTCACCTGTTTGCTTCAAGTAAGTTGCCAGCTGGACGTGTTTGATTCATGAAAAAGAACCAGCTCAGGAATTGGATGGACTGCATGGTTTTGCACTGTAGAATAGTAGTGTTGTGATGCCTCTGAATAGTAGTGCAGGAAACACTGTCTGAGTGTTTCAGTGTGGTTCTGCGCACATCGGTGGAATAACTCGTGTATGGGAACCTTTGACGGATCCAAACATCATTCTATTATTGTCTTGTTTTTAAAAATGGAACCGATTCTGCAAAAGAACATGTCAAATATATTAATAGCATGAGAAATGACATATGATAAAGGCTGAAGGAAACATTTTTAATGGAGCTGTTTTATTTTTAACACTCTTTATAAGTGTTAGACCTTGAGGAGTGTGATCCTTCCTGTAGTTTTTTCCATGTGAGATGATTCCAGATTCACATACGTCAGTGACCTTCACGTCTCCATCTGTTTCAATCTCTGAGGGCCTGTAAGGGTCAGCTAGAAAATAACTCACCTATGCTTCTGTTATTTATGTGCGGAAATGAGATCTTATGTATACACTTGTTGTTTCTCAGTGCTGCTAAGAAACATAAGTAAGTCTGGGGTGAAAGTGTGTAAAAAGTGCACGCAGGGGTGTATCCTAAAGGAAGGACCGTCTACGGCAGGAGGCTTCACTATTGAGTCCCCCGTTTCCCCCTCAATTGCCTGACACTCCGATACTACAGGATACACTGGCGCCAATTCAATCTCAGCATGGAACAATAGCTGTTACCGAACTTCACAGAATGTTCGTCCCAATTGTTTCCGGGCTTTGTTAGGCGGCTTCCTGCTGGGAGGTTATGAATGGTCCCAGGGGCAGAGCTCCTAGACCCTCTGACCATCAGCACCACCTACATTAGACAGGAACCGAACCTTTCCAGTGTACTGCTTCGCTGTGGGGAGGATGTTTTTACCCAGAGTTCAAGGGTAGACCAAAACGTGTTAGGATCCGAATACCTTAGCAGTCTCATAGAAACTCCTTGATAACCACGCACAAAATATGTGAAAGTTGGCACAGGCGAGTATTACTCACACTTTCTTCAGAAAATGTTCAAATCTAATTTAAAAAATTATGATTATTTTAAATACAGTTGATCAAAATGGGCCAACATTTTCAGCCATATGTGTAATATCTTTTAAATATTGCTTTGTGTGTATGTGGCACACTGGACGTTTAGATGAGACATTCGAAGTCATATTCAGCATTGTTGTTGTTAATTTAACCTAAACTTAAGTGTTCTTTGTTAACATTCTAAAATTTCTAAAATAGAAATAAAATAAATAAAAAGAATACAAAAGTGCATGCGAAAATTAATCAAACTTAAACTACAATTAAAATGAAAATTAGAAATATAAAAATAAAAGCAAATTCAGTGAATAAATAAATACTATAATACTGGTGAAATTGAGTAGCATTCTATTCATTTGTATTTTTTTTTTTGGGGTGTGGGAAATTCTCATTCTACCATTTGATTGGGCAAAACCTTTGTAGCACAGGATGAGTCAATGTTTTTGGTTTCTTTTCCTGAAAGACATTTTGGAGTACACTAGCTTATAGATTAGCATAAAGGTTTACAGACATAGAATAAAGGCCAAAACAACTCAAACAATTTTAATTTAATTTCTTAAGTACATTGAGGAAGCAAGTTCCTCTTCAGCATCTTTACCTTGATAGTAAATTGATGAACATTTGTAAGTTCACTTGACCCAAATTTGTAGGATTAAAGCAGCTTTTTGACATTCGTTCAAAATGTAGAACTGCGACACAAGTCATTTTCAAAACTCTTCCATAGCAAGTTCTCTTTCGCACCTTGTAGCCTCCTAAAACACACATGTTTGTAAGCACAGCCAGAGCCACATCATCTTCCTTTCTCTCTCTTGTTCTCTCTGTCATCACTGTCTGTGACGTTTGGTTTTTTTTTTAACCATGCACTTACTCTGCAGCCAATCTCCCTCACTCTTTCTTTAGCCCTACCTTACTCAACAAAATGTTCTTCCCCTTGGAGAAATGTTTAAACATGGCTTCTGAACATGCATCCCTAAAAATGATTTCTTAAGTCTTCTTTAAACCTTTAAATAGCCCTTGAGTAATATCAGGATATTAATCATGCCATATTCAGCATTAATCCTCTGAAATTATATGGGCTGTGCAGCATTTTGTGGATGGACAAAATAGGCATTCATGAGGTGGAGTTTTTGGCAGAAAACCCGAAAACACATTCTGAAGGTTTTCTCTTCCCACTTATGAGGTCACTAAGATCTGGAAGAAGATTGGGATCCTTCAACCACTCAAAAGACTCAATTATACAAATTGTAAGTCTATGATTATTTTTTTGAAGTTTCCACATACATTTTTGGCTGTTTTGGATGCTTGAGTTCTCACTGGGCTGATTATCAAGGCCGTATATTCAAGTGGAACCCCTCCTTTAGGGCTGAGACAGGCCCATTGAGTGCCAAAGGTATTAACTCAGTCAAAAGCCTTACTGCTCAAGCCTTTCTCCTGGAATCCCAGACATCCAAAGCATTTGTTAAACCTCAGCAGACGAGCATTTCATCAGTGTTTTTAACAGTTTTCACTCAAAGCTCTTCTGTGAAGACGTCTCTGGCCAGGCTCTTTTAGATGTTCCTCACATCTGCAAATCTGCTTTCATGCTGATGAATAGTGTTTTAACTTAATCATGGCAATCAGATTTGATTTGTGGAGCACAGAGCGTGAAATATAAAGCAAGATTCATCTCATTTTATCCGAGAAGTTGGCAGTGTTTTTATTTTGTGCAGTCCTACATATGAGCTAGTGCTTGAAAAATTTATAACTGAAGTATTTGCCTTTTTGTTACAATCCTTTTCCACAATAAATATGGTAACTCTAGAGCTACTAGGTTTTAAGAGATCAAAGGCTGCAGAGAGAGGTATTTCTACACTGGATCTGCATACTATCAAAACATTGCTTGCAGTTGGCTCAAATCTCAGGTTTTGTCAGTTTATCAGGGATTGAAAAGATAGTTCACCCAAAAATGAATCTGTCATGATTAGATGAACTAACACTTTAAATACAAAGCTGCTGTATTTAATGCATTTCTCTACTGACTAGTTCATTCAGTGATGCCAAAATAATGTTTTATTTTGTTTTAATTTATTTTTGTTATTTATATGTAATATTTTTAACTAGGGATGTAACGATCAACTGCAAGCCGGTTGAAAATCGAATGAAATATGTGACGATTCAAAAAGTTTAGATGGCTTTTTTTTTTTCTTTTCATCTTGCTTCTGTATAATGCATATTGAAGTTCATAAGTGCAGCGCTGCTTTGTTTAAAGCGGAAACCAAAATTAAATTGAATTGCCACCTGCTGGCAGAGAGTGAATCTGAGTCTCATTCCTGTCTGCTGTTTCTGTTTCATGCAGATGTTTTTAATGTATAGTTTCACAAAACTGAAGTCAAACCACTTTGTTTTTGCTTCAGATTTCGAAATTATACAATCTAATTTAGATTAAAAACTGCTCATGTTGCATGTATGCAGCACCTTTTTTGGATCATGATTAAATGCCTCTAATCTAAGTTGCCTCTAATTTTAAATAGAAGAGCACAGACAAAGCCTTATTTTGTTCATATTAAGAGATTTCATTTATTTGTGTTATTTATTTGATTTGGGGCTTGTTTTAAAATGTCAATTTAGTTTTGTTATTTACATTTACATTATATTTCAATTATGTTATTTAGCAGACACTTTTATCCAAAGCGGCTTACAAATGAGCATAATAGAAGCAATCAAAACCAACAAAAAAGCAATAATATGCAAGTGCTATATTATTATAGTGTTATATTTTAATTTCACAAAGAAATGTGCAGCATTTTGTCCAAGCAATAATAAAAGGACACACTTAATTTATAATTTGTGTATAAAATAAAAAAATGTGAATCAAATTGTGAGTTGAGTGAATCGTTACATCCCTATTTTTAACTCTCTGGCTCTTCTTAGCCATGAGCTCCCTAACACATGTCTTTTAAAGGCCATGCTGCCTGTCTCCTCCTCCATGTCTCTATAATTCATGTAATTTTCTAAATGCATAATCAGTTAGAGTGGGTCTTTTAATTCTGTGCTCTAACCACTCAGTTTTCGCTAGATATTATTAGGCCCACGTGGAATCTGCACACTTTCTTCATGTTAATTGTGTAGGAAAATCTACTGCTACTACCTCAGCTAAAGATAAATGCTTCCTAGATACATTCCAAGTCTTCTGGAAACATACAAAAACTTTGTGTGAGAAACAGACCAAAATGTTAGTCCTTATTCACTGCAAATCTTCCCTTTCAGTGAGCTGTTCACTGCTGTCAGTGAGTTTACTCATTGGTCCAATTTCTTCATTTATCATTCATGTGCACTGTATCAGCTGATTCATTGAAAAGACTCATTTCAAAAGAATTAATTGTTTTTCAGATGAAATCACTACTTCTGTCATGATTTCTCATTAACGTGCCAAGGAGACTAGTGTAGATGCCAAGATTTTCAGTGAATTGAATCAAAAGAATTAAGTCAAGTAAATAATTCATAATGAATTCAGTCTGTTTTCACACAAAGGTAATGTATGACTTCAGATGAATTGGAATATGCTTAAGAAGTTCAGATGTTTCCAGCAGTGACAGTATCTTTTCCTTGATGATTTCAGTTGTGTAAGTATCTGCTAATTAACCTTTGCAGATCCGCCCAACACATATTAATGTGGTACAGACCGAGAAGGAGACGGTGCTGTTGTTTCAGTAGCCGTAGGGGTGTTTTGTCCAGACTGATCCTCAAGCTTCAGTTTGGGGTGTGGTAGTCGATCTGACATTCCTCTCTGCTGTTAGAAGAGAGAGATGTCTTGCGCACAGTCATTAAAGAGATAGTTCACCTAAAAATTAACGTTCTGTCATCATTTTACTCACCCTTGTGTCATTCCAAACCTGTATGACTATCTTTCCTCTGCTAAAAACAGAACATGGTATTTTGATGAACACTGGGGTTTAAAACAACATTGATTAAATCTAAAACCCTAAAAAGCATTTTGTGACTTGAAATAAAATTAACCGGGCCATTTTATCATCTTTTGTGCTTCACAGAAGGAAAAGTCATACAGGCTTAGAATTATGAGAGGTGGAGGAAATGATGGCAGTTTTCATTTTTGGGTGAATCATCCCTTTAAGGCTTTTTATTTTACTAAATTTCATGTTCATTGCAGTCTCAATAAATTATTGTAACACAATGTGGGAGAAACAAATTTCCTACATAGATGTTTTTTATTTGCATGATGTCCCTGCGTCATTCATCACATGGTTGATGTGGCACTGTTTGTGATCTGGATCTTCATGTCTAATTTAAATATCTTGCCTGTCATTGCAATACTCGACCTGGTGGCAATGAAAAATAAATTCGTGATGTTGGAGTGTTTTTCCTCCATTACAGGTGGCTGGTTGCCTAATGAAAGTGTTTACAGCATCTGTCTCTGCTCTACTACTAGTAGCCACTGTTTCACTGCCTGCAGTGTGTCACATAGTGCTGTCACCTCTCTGAAACCACGATTAACCCCAAAACACAGAGACTAATTAATAGCTGTCCTTGTAGCATCTCATTACTCTGTCTTGTTCTCACAGTCCTCATCCAATCGTAGAACGAGCACATATCTCTGACGCATTAGGACCTCTTGGCCACACACACCCTCTTCAGTGTGCTCAATGAATGTGTAAGCGCACATTAAAGCAGCATCCTGTCAGGCTAAACTGGTTACAAGGACCCAAATGCACGTGATAAGGCCAAGAGAACTGACTGACTGCCAGCTATTGAGCCAAATGTGCACTCTCTGACGTGGTTACACTCAATATAAGATTTAGTTGTTTGAACAATTTCTTTGGGACGAATATTTCTTGAAACGTCTGATGTTCTACATGGCTTCTTACTCTTGCCTATTTAGGAATCATTGCGTGAATTAGAGATGTAAGTATATCTACACTATCAGAAGTATAATATGTATGCACATACTATCACCAGTGAAGTAGCCTATGTGCTTTTTGCGCATTGTTGAAAAGATTTTTTTTGCTGTCAGTCGACACACAAATGACCACATCAACAAGGTTATCAAGGGCATTCAGAGACTTGAGCATTGTTTTGGCTGTGTGCTTGAGTTGTTGTCTTACTAAATCTCCTCTCTAGTGTGAAGCTGTGTGATGCTGAGCCAGTCTCTCAGTCCTTGCTTAAAGACTTGATTGTCCTTCTAAGATGTTTTTCTAGCTCTGTACAGTAACTCGGGAGCTCTGAGGGGCCATCGGGTGCTTTCTCACCTCTCTGACTTTGCGTCTCAGAGTCTTGAATGTTAAATTTATATTCTTCCCAAAGGCGAGAAAGCCTCATAGGTCTGCAGAGAGTTCATGGCTTGGTTTTGCCCTGTCGTGAACTGTGACACCTTCTGTAGTCATGTGCCTTTCTAAATACAGCACAGTGAATTCACAGCAAGCACATTACACGCGTTTTTGAGTTTAGTTTTTGAATGGCCTGAAATCTAATGTAAAGAAGGGTTTTCATTTTTTTCACTTTTCGTAGTTCACCAAAAAATGACTTTTCGGTCATTATTTAATCACCTTCATGATTTTCGTTTTTACCGAGTCATTATCTGTAGAATACCCAAGACATGTCACTTGTATAGTTTTGAATGGGGAAAAATGCAACATTCAATATGGCCGCTCAATCGCAGGGAGCCCCGCCTTCTGAATGAAAGAGCCAATCGCTAATCAGTAAAGTCAGCGCATCACTGCAGCTGCCGTTAGAGTCCCGGTTGCTATAGAAACAGTCAACATTCTGAGATGTGCATTTAGGAGTGCGCATGCGCACTGGCTGATCTAGCCTGAAAAATAAGCTTTTTATAATGCTATTTGAGCAAAAGAAACAATATTTATGATACAATTGTTGTCAGATTTCTTTGGTGATTTCAAATGTGAAATTTAATCGTAAGCTTAGTGAACAGTGCTGGAGAATTTGATGTTTCCCCATTCAAAGAGATAGGAGCTACACTTTTATGCCCAAGAGGCATTTCAAAGATGGCCGCCAAATGACATTACTTGTCTTAAATAGACTTTGTCATTATGCAGCACTGAGTATTGACTGATGGGAAAGGAAATCAAATTAATCCACTCGGAAGTAACTTCATAACCAGAAAATGTTGGGAGAAATGAAAGCCTCTGAATGCAGGTGCATATGTAGTAGACCCACTAGTCTGTTTTCACCACAATATTTATAACTTACAAAGGGTCATCCAAACTTTACTATAATTCCTCTTCACTGTTTTGATGAAGCATTTAAATGACTCTCTGACAGGCTGGGAAATATTACAGTTGAAGAAGTACAGAACATCCCACTAGTTTATGATAAAACAACGCCTTACTCTGGAATTATGTGTTATTTGGACAGGAGGTGTTCTTCGGTCTCAAGTTGCTTTGGCAGAGAGGCCCATAAGTAAAGAATTAGTCCTGTCTTCACATGTGAGGTGTAGTTTGAGCAGTGTGTCTAGATGTCTGCGTGCAGGTTACCTTCTGTAGTTCAGCTTGGAAAATCACACAAGCACAGATCTGACAGGAATTACTTGATAGTCATCGCTATGATAGTCATCAAACTTTTTTTTTTTAGATTTATTTTTGGCATATTATTGCCTTTATTGCGATAGGACAGTATGTAGACAGGAAATTGGGAGAGAGAGAGAGAGTGGGATGAGATCAGTAAAGGTCCACATGCCGGGACTCGAACTCTGGACACCCGTAGTGTTGGGCTGGGCGATATATCAAATGCGATTTTTTGCGCTAAATTTCCATCACCTGTTTTCAAATGGAGCAGCATTTAATACACAGAGCCGTAGATAACTGACAAGCTACGCAATTTCACGTTCATTATCGAAGGCGATTCATCTGCGATAATGAACTCGATATTGCGTAGCTTGTCTGTGAACTACAGCTCTGTGTATTAAATGCTGCTCCATTTGAAAACAGGTTATGGAGATACTTCTAATCACAGAACTGGCTTTACTGACAAGATGTGCATAAATATCGCGTTTGATATATCGCCCAGCCCTACCGTAGTGCAACAGCGCTGTATGTCGGTACACTGCCAGTAGGGATGCACGATAAATTGCATGTGAATGTCATGCTCATCTCGTCAGTAAAGCCAGTTCTGTGATTAGTAGTATATCTCCATCACATGTTTTCAGATGGAGCGGCATTTAATACACAGAGCCGTAGTTCACTGACAAGCTACACTATATCGCATTCATAGTTGCAGATGAATCGCACTGCCACGAGGCTACCGGCTACATAAATTTCAACCCATTGAACAAAGATGTAATGCATTCTCATTCTGTGTTTGAGAGTTATCCTGCATCTGTTGTTTCTTTGGCTTGACAGTGCAGTGCTGTTGTATCAGCCAGGCCCATTAATCACCTATTAATGTGATTATCTGAAATTGGCTGATGACCGTGCCTGTATAGCCGATTAACAGCCAAAGTGTTTGTTTCCTTTTGTGTCAGTAACATCTTAAGTAACATTCAATGACGTTTACTTTTTTGACTGTTTAGACACTCAAAATACTGTCTAGGGCTTTCACTAATGATTATTTTGGTAATCAATTAATCGGTCAGTTATACTGACAATTAATCGAGGATCAGATGATTATAATTAATTAAATTAAAATTCATATGTAATTTTTATTATGAAATTGTGATTAACAGGTAGAAAATTGAGAAACGTATTGATGTACTCTCCCGTGTTTGCGTAGGTTTATAAATGATTTACCTTACAAACCTGATGAAATGGCACATGTTACGTTCCCAGATGAACGTTATAATAAACGCACACTCAACAATATGCAGAGATGGAGTTTGAGATGCTCCACACATGTAAATGATGAGTTTGTGTGGAGCAGGATTTACTGTGAACGGAGCCGCTCTGAGACGCACGTACATAACCTACACGCATGTAAATAAAGCATATTAAACCTCACATATATTTATTAAATAGAGTCATAGCATTTGTGAATTCATAATAGCATTATTCTTAGTTATGAATTTTAAATGGGTTTAATATATCATGCAGCCTTGGGAAATGGTCTTATAATACATTTCATGGATTCTCCTCCATGGAATGCATTGCTTCCGCTATTTTGCTGGTTAGTCGACACAGGAAAAATGTAATCAAGGATTTTTTTTTTAAATGGGGTACTCATGGAATCGTGACAGCCCTAAAACTGACTGTGTGACTTTTACTACATATCAAAGACCAGAACATAATAAATTATAAAACTTAAAAAGTATTTTTAATGAATACTTTTGATTTGGGCCAGTGATTAAACTACCTAGAATACCCTAGCAACTGGATCTTGACACCCTTTCAGGTACCCAGCATCTTTTGCACAGGCAAGCACTACTTATGTTTACTGCAGAGAATCTTTTTTTTTTTACTGTCAAAAGCACCCAGGTCAGTTTGCCAGGATATTGCCATTGGATCTACCCCGCTTTCCACTGAGATCCCTACTCATTTCAAGAAATCCTTTCACCCATCTGTTGAATTATAAGGGGCCCCTTACTGTAGTGAAGTGCTCAAGATGTGAACCTTGAAAATTGTCTGACAAGTGCACAAAGCCGAGTTTAATTTCATAAACAGTTCTGTCTGCAATTATGAGCATGATGTGACCAGGAAAAGATGTGCAACTGAATACACATGAAGGTTTCTGTGTGATTGTTATGGTCTTAGCACTGAATATTTCAGCTTCTCTGAGTAGAATCTGTGTCTCATGGCCTTTGACCCAGTTTAAAGACAAATAATTGCGAGAGATAGCTTGTTTGTTTTTCCTCTTGCACTTGTTAAGGTGTCTTGCTTTAATCTTTTCATAGATGTTTATAGCACGGCTTGTGTAGGATAATTTGAGTCTTGGTTACCCTACATTTCCTAACCGAATCTGTTGTTTCTGCGTAAAGGCACAAAACCGTTTTTACACAAAGCAAACATCTCGGGTGCTAATTACATACTATAATGTGTGTGAATTACTGTGTATTTGCAGTGACAAAGAACAGATTGTGAGAGTGTTTGTCACTTGCTGACCTGTCAGATGTGGGCTGTCATAAAAACAATAGCTGAACACTCTAGTGCTGCCTTTTCTTCCTGCAGTATAGTTGTGTGTTTATAGACTGAGCTGTATGTGATCTATATCCAGCGAAGACGTTTCTTTTGCTAGGGTCAGATTCTGTGTCTCAGCGCCAAAGGTAAATGCTGAATTCCTTTTACACACCTCTCATCTCTTTAATGCTCTTCTCTTTCTCTGTCTCTTTCTCACACACTTATGCACTGCATATCCTTAATGGAAGTTGATCTTCCTATCTCAGGTGTTTGTGTAGCGTGGGGCGTGTCACACTGGTGAGTATTTCACTATGGGCCAAAGGATCAGAAGATAGGTGCGACTACTGGAGAGAGGAAGGCAGCACGGTGGTGGTGAATTATCAACAGAGTCTTTTTTATGATTCAACTGAAGGTTTA
>JAUZSZ010000079.1:22091956-22103316 GCA_034780575.1 Labeobarbus marequensis | reverse complement strand
AAGGCGATTCATCTGCGATAATGAACTCGATATTGCGTAGCTTGTCAGTGATCTATGGCTCCATGTATTAAATTTACTGACGACATGCGCACGATCATATCATTCGATATATCGCCCAGCCCTATCCCAAAGGTGAGAAAGCCTTAGAGGTCTATGGAGAGTTCATGGCTTGGTTTTGCCCTGTCATGAACTGTGACACCTCCTGTAGTTATGTGCCTTTCTAAATACAGCACAGTAAATTTACAGCAAGTTTTTAAGAAAGAAATTGAGTTTAATTTTTAAAATAAATAGTCCGAAATCTAATGTAAAGAAGGGTTTTCATTTTTCAGTTTTCATAGTTCACCAAAAAAGGAAATTTCTGTCATTATTTAATCACCTTCATGATTTTAGGTGAACTGCTAAAATGTTTTTACTGAATCATTATGCAGCGCTAGGTATTGATTGATGGGAAAGAAAATCAAATTAATCCACTCGGAAGTAACTTCATATCCAAAAAATGTTGGAAGAAATAAAGGCCTCTGAACGCAGGTGCATATGTAGTAGTCCTCTAGTCTGTTTTCACACAATATTTATAACTTACAAAGGGTCATCCAAACTTTACTGTAATTCCTCTTCACTGTTTTGATGAAGCATTTAGGTGGCTCTCTGACAGGCTGGGAAATATTACAGTCGAAGAAGTACAGAACATCCCGCTAGTTTATGATAAAACTACGCCTTACTCTGGAATTATGTGTTATTTGGACAAGAGGTGTTCATCAGTCTCAAGTTGCTTTGGCAGAGAGGCCCATAAGTAAAGAATTAGTCGTCTTCACTTGTGAGGTGTAGTTTGAGCAGTGTGTTTAGGTGTCTGTGTGCAGGTTACCCATAGGAAAACAAGACATTCTTCATGGTGAATCACACAAGCAGACATCTGACAGGAATTACCCATAGAAAAAATGGACAGAAATAAACAGGGAGACCCTATGATGGTAATCATTCTTAGCCTTTTGAACAAAGATCTAATGTTGCATTCTCGTCTGTGTTTGAGAGTCGCCCTGCGTCTGTTGTTTCTTTGGCTTGACAGTGCAGTGCTGATGTATCAGTCAGACCCATTAACCACCTATTAATGTGATTATCTAAAATTGGCTGGTGACCGAGCCTGCATGGCCGATTAACAGCCAAAGTGTTTGTTCCCTCTTCTGTCAGTTTCATCTACAGTAAAATTCAATGGCATTTACTTTTTTGACTATTATAACAAACACCCAGATGCTCAGAAAACTGTCTAGGGTTGTCACTAATGATAATTTTGGTAACCAAATAATCAGTTGATTATTCTGAAGATTAATCAACAATTAATTAAGAGTAAACGGATCATAATTCATTTTTTTATGTATTTACAATATTACAATATGTATTTACAATTACATATTGAGAAATATATTGATGTATTCTCCTGAGCTTGTGTAGGTTTATAAATGATTTACCTTACAAATCTGATGAAATGGTGAGTGTTGCGTTCCCAGATGAACGTTATTATAAACCCGAACTCTCAGAAATATGCAGAGATAGAGTTTGAAACGCTCCACACATGTAAATGGTAATGGTTTGTGTGGAGCAGCATTTACTGTGAACAGAGCCGCACTAAGATGCATGTATGTAACCTGCATGCATGTAAATAATTAAAGCGCATATATTAAACCTGCATCCTGCATTATTTAATTGAATCATAGCATTTGTTAATTCACAATACCGTTATGCTTTAGGAATTTTAAAAGGGTTTAATATATCATGCAGTCTTGGAAAACGGTCTAATAATAGATTTCATGGATTTTCATCCATGGAATACACCACTTCCGGCATTTTGCCAGTTACTTGACACAAGCAAAATGCAATTGAGGATTTTTTAAAATTGAGTACTCGAATTGAATCGAGGAATCATGACAGCCTGAAACTGCTACTACTACTGCTGTCTGTGTGACTTTTACTACATATCAAAGACTAGAGCATAATAAATTAATTATAAATGATAAAACTCAAATAAATTATAAATGATAAAACTTATCATTTATATTATATGATTATAAATGATAAAACTTAATAAATATATTTTTGGATTACTTTTGATTTGGGCCAGTGATTAAGCCACCTTGAATACCCCAGCAAATGCATATTGACGCCATTGCAAGTACCCAGCATCTTTTGCACAGGCAAGCACTACTTTACTGCAGAGTATCTTTTTCTTTGTACTGTCAAAAGCATCCAGGTCAGTTTGCCAGGATATTGCCGTCAGATCTACCCCTCTTTCCCCTGAGATCCCTAGTCTTTCCAAGAAATCTTTTCACTCATCTGTTGAATTATAAGGGGCCCCTTACTGCAGTGAAGTCCTCAAGATATGGACCTTGAAAATTGTCTGACAAGTGCTTAAAGCCGAGTTTAATTTCATGAACAGTGATGTCTGCAATTATATGCATGATGTTAACAAGAAAAGACGTGTGACTGAATACACGTTTGTGTGTGATTGTTTTGGTCTCAGCACTGAATATTTCGGCTTCTCTGAGGAGAATCTGTATCTCATGGCCTTTGACCCAGTTTAAAGACAAATAATTTCGAGAGATAGCTTGTTTGTTTTTCCTCTTGCAGTTGTTAAGGTGTCTATTTGTCTTGCTTTAATCTTTTCATGGATGTTTATATGCACGGCTTGTGTAGGACAATTTGAGTCATGGTTACCCTACATTTCCTTACCGAATCTATTGTTTTTGCGTGAAGGCAGAAAACAGTTCTTATGCAAGGCAAACGTCTCGGGTGCTAATTACATACTATAACGTGTCTTAGTGTGAATTACTGTGTATTTGCGGTGACAAAGAGCAGATTGTGAGAGTGTTTGTCACTTGCCAACGTGTCAGATGTCGGCTGTCATAAAAACAATAGCTGAACTCTCTAGTGCTGCCTTTCCTTCCTGCGATACAGTTGTGTGTTTATAGACTGAGCTGTATGTGATCTATGTCCAGCTAGGACGTTTCTTCTGCTAGGGTCAGATTCTGCGTCTCGGCGCCAAAGGTAAATACTCGCTTCCTTTCACACACTTCTCGTCTCTTTAACGCTCTTCCCTTTCTCTGTCTCTTTCTCACACACATGCACTGCATATCCTTAATGGAAGTTGATCTTCCCATCTCAGGTGTTTACGCACAGGTGTAGATGGTGTTTCTGCTCCTGCTGAACTGAATTGCATTGCCGCTAAGCATACGAGCACAGCTTGCTTTTTCTGATAAATGAGTCACATGCGGCCACCCACCCTGATGTTGAAATGTGACCCAGATCCAGCAGATAGACACCCAGAACATGAATGAATGAAACTCCCTCTGTACTCACTCACTCACTCAGATCTGCACGTGGAGAGAAGGAACACTGAAGAAATTACATTTTTATATTGCTTGGCATGTCTTTATTATTTATTTATTTTCCCATATTTTTTAGATTTTTAATAATATTCAATATTATATAATTCACTATTTTTATATTTCTTCAGAAATGATTTAAAAGGGTGTCAGAAGAACCATCATTTAGACCAAAACAGACAATTAGTAGTCTAATAAAGGCAATGTTTTCCAAACTGTTTTTCACTAATTGAACAAAAGGAAAAATAAAAGGATATGTAATCATATTTACTTGTATGCAGCACTACAATCGTACATTAAGCAGTAATATTTATATAAAATGTTAACTAAAACATAAACAATTTAAGTTTTTGTAAGTGTTCAGATTAATTTTTGATTGTTTTGACACTGCCAATTTGAATTAATTCAAGGATCATAAAATTAGCATTTTATAGAGTACATGTGTATATGTAGTTTGTTTATATATTTAATTGAAATAAGTTTTTTCATGATCACCAGGGCTGCATTCATTTGATCTAAAAATACAATAAAAATTGCAATGTTGTGTTTAATTGTTATTGTTAACAGTAATTATAGTATTACAATGTTATTACAATATATAAAAAAAATTAATACATTTTAATACATGTTGTTCATTCCGTTGAAGGCAAAGCTGAATTTGCAGCAGTCATTAGGGCTGTGCAATTTGGGGAAATATCTAATTGCGTTTTGTTTTTTGACAGATATTGCAGTTGCGATTTTTAATTTTGCAAAGTAAAACTTCAGCTCAATATTGTCAATAGTGTGCAGCACAGTATGGGTATCGTTACCCCGCTGAAAAAAACAATAGAAACCATCACAGAAATTTTTATGGTTTCCATTAAAACCATTACAAAATTCCTTTTATATAGTGTGTTTTGGCCATTATTCTGATAGGAATTACTGTTGTCCTATGGTTCCCATCTGCCAGATTACATCCCAACAATAGAATCCATAAAATACCAGTAGACAACATTATAGTTTACATTTAAAACCAATACAATTCCAATTATAACCCTTAAATCCTTTAAATTTTCTGTTGTGTTTTGGAAGATTATAATGGTATTACTACTTTTACAGAATTTACCTAATTACTAAATTTCACAGGAAAGATTTGTTTATTTTGTGAACTTTATTTTTCAAAGAACTGAATTACTTTAGTCAATTATTAAAGTATTACATAGGTTACAGGCTGATTTATTCATTTTGAAGTATTTGGGATTTTAAGAACAAGTGGTTTGTTTTAAACGTGGAGCCAGGTACGAGTTGATACTCCATACTGCCAGATGCATCTTTTATCCTCCAGTACAAAAAGCAGAACCGATAAGGGAGCTCTTATGCGTTGTGGCACAGCTCTTGCAAATTACCTGTTTTGTTCGATGTCTGTCATTTCGAAGCCAAAGTAATGTCATAAGTTTTTCTTTAGTATAACTGTCTTCCCACTCTCTCTCACGCGCACTTTCTATTTTTTATTTTTTTGAAATGGTGGGCGTTTTCGCAGTTGGCTAGGGCAGTGCTGATTGGGGAGAATGGAGGTGCGCTCACTCAGTTGGTTAGTAAGACAAGATTATGACTAATCATACAGCCCAGCAGCCATTACTCTCATCTTCAGTGTTACATGATCCTTCATAAATCATTCTAATATGCTGATTTGGTGCTCAAGAAACATTTCTCATTTATTATCAGTGTTTAACTGCGTAACATTTTTATGGAAACTGTGATACATTTTTTTCAGGATACTTTAATGAAAAGAAAGTTCAAAAGAACAGCGTTTATTTGAAATTGAAATCTTTTGTAACATTATAAATCTCCTTGCTGTCACTTTTGATAAGTTTAAAGCATCCTTGCTGAATAAAAGTATTATTAAAAAAAGTTAGTATATAATGTATAGTGAATATTTGACATATAATGTAGACATACTCTGCCACAATGCTAGGCTGTTCTGGTTGTATTGTAAGTAAGATGACTCTGTGAAGTAACGGCACACTTCTCCTCAATAAGCCGCACTATTTAAGGTATCAAACATGCACCACTTAGCAAGCACAACTTATCAACAACAACTCTCTGGACTGCAGGGGTTTCCAGCATGCTTCCCAGCGGCTCTGTAGGTGGAATTTACATCTTTCCAGAGCAGAGGAACAAGTTTTTCTAACTATTGTAGCAGTGTTTTCCCCTCCCCTTGTCTCTCTGCCCAAGGTTGCGGACATGTGAACAATAAAGGGTTAATACAAGGTGGCTCTGCCTCACAGACAGTACAGGCCATTGAATGGCTCCCTTCTACAGCCAGCAAACACATTGGTTAAGGTTGAGGGTGGGTCTGCAGCTGGGGCTGTTAAATGGACTGGACTCTTTGGATCAGGAGTCGCCGTGCACACCATGTGTCTGTTTGCGTATAACTGGGAGAGCGAGGAAAAGGAGGAAGGGAGAGAAAATAGGGGCAGAGGCGGTAGGGTTTTTCAAAGAATAGGTGATAATGAATTTTCACAGAAAGCCATTCGAGTCAACAAGGTTGTTTTTTGTACAGAATTCTTCCTAATTTAATGTGCTTTCAATTGACACAATCTTTGTGGCTTGCTTGTTTTTTCCAACTTAGCACCTCCATTGTTGTCACATTTGCACGCACACACACACACACATGCTTCCCCTTCTTTTCGCAGCAGGCAGCGAGGGGGCCCTCCCTGGATTGTCGTGTATAAGGGGCAGAGGGTAATGTTGTTTTGCTCTTGACTTGGCTGACCTGGTGTCACCTGACATTGAGGTGAACAACAGCTATACACTCGCCAGACTTGTTTTATACCTTAACATGTAATAAGTATGTGTGAAAGGCAGCTCCATTTTATATACCTTTTCAGTATTTTGAAATATGTATCGAGAAGCTCATTGGAAAAACTGAATTGTTTTGAACTTGCATATGAATCCATTTTAGCTAATCGGATCACCGCCAGCATTCTCACTTTTCATGACAACTTTTCCTCTGTTTTCATTCTTTTTTTTCCTTGTATTTTCAGCATGATCTATTTCCCCAAAGCACTACATAAATTCACTTTTTTTCTTTTCTTTTTTTTTTTTTTTACCAGGCATTTCATGATTTCTGGGTTTGTCAGAGCTTGTCAAAAGCATTTGGAAATTTCAGAGAAGCCTCCAAGCATTTCTGAAAGCTTAGTTTTGTTTTGCCTGAAACACCAAACACTTGTCGGAGGTTTTAACATGGTGTTAAAAGTCAGTTGAATGTTTAGTTATTATGCACAAGGCAGGTCTGGACATTTCTGCCTCCCCATTTTGTCTTGTTGTTGTTATGGAAGCAGAGGTGTTTGCTGGCCTTTCTTTATGGACTAAACCAACTCCAGGATCATGCTCGACTGAGTTGTGGTGATAACATCACTGATGAGAGCCAATATTCCATTAGGAGACACACACACACACATTTCTTCTGTGGCTTGTTCTTTGTCCTCTTGGTGTATTAATGCGATTCATTATTATGTCCTTTCCTTGTGCACAGCTCTAATGGTGTGTGTTTCTGTGTACATTAGGGTTGTGCTAATACAATCACATATCAAGATAAATGACATAATGCCAATTGTTTTGTTCTATCTATTAATTTATTCAATTTGTAATTCATACACTACTATATTAAAGTTTGGGACTGGTGAGTTTTTTTTATGTTTTTGAAAGAAATCTATTATACTCATACAAGCCTGAATTTATTTGATCAAAAATACAGTATTATGTGAGCTGTTTTCTATTTTAACATAGTTAAAAATGTGAAATAAATAAATTTTAAAAACTTTACAATAATGAAAATGTACTTTTATTTCTTGGTTACACCACATTATTATTTTTTATAGTCATTAAATTTTAAATTAAGTAGTCACTACTTTATGAAAGTTTTGTTTAGTAGGTTTAGTATGAAAGACTTGTTTAGTAAGTTGTTTTTTATCATATGTTAATTTAAAAAGTCTTGTATAGTTTTATTTACTGTATTTGTGTGTTGTAACTCTTGTGTTGTTCCAGTTTGGTTCTTGCAATGAGGATGGCCTTGGATGCTGACATGGCAGTAGAAAAAAATAACTACTACTTAAAACTGTTTAAACCACAAACCACAAAAACATTTTGTTCAATTACATTTCTAGGAACTAATTTCTAGTAACTCTTATATAAGAATCCCCTTGCCAGCAACGAAACTCTGTTCACTTATGTGTGTTTGTGAGAGTGAGGTTGTGTGCGCTTGTTCAAACACACACACAAGCGCGTTCGTTTGTATGTTTGAGGGCAGCAGCGCGTGCTCCAGCTAGCCATGCGTGGTTTATTTTTATCAGGCTGTCTCAGAGACAAGCTTGCGGGTCACGTTGTTAGAAAGAGGCCTGTAAAGTCACACAGAGTGATTCCAGAGGAATCTATAAGCCTAGATCACCGTAGATTCTCTTCCATCCACTGTATAAGGACCTCTATGAGCCTCAAGAATTTATCTTTTGGGTTTTTCCTATCTTTCTTTCCTTCTCCTATGCCACACGAGGCCTCTGTTACCTCTGTCATTTTGGTCAAGCAACTGGCAGCAGTGTGCTGCTCTGTGTAGTGTGTGTTTATGGGGTTTTGTGTGCATGTGTATGATGGACAGAAAGAGCACATAAAAGGCAAAGGAATGCGGTTACACCATTTTAGGAACTGCTTATCTGAGTAGGCCATTTTGTCATTGTTTTATTATTGACAATTGTAATATGGTGTTACAGCAAGATAGGGCGTGACTGTAGATTTACTGAGAAAATACTTAAAGGTATATTACAAGTGAGGTATTGGCAGCATCTGTGAATTTCCACAGAAAATACTGAATTAAACGGAAGGAAAAAATTTAACGCTTTTACAGTTTTGCATTTACATTGGAAGTCTAACAAGTTTCAGCAACACTCTTAACACCATTTCTAAAGTATACACTTACTCCAACTGACAGTTTTGTCATACGTTCAGCATTAAAACACTTCCTTATCTTCCATTGGTTTGACAAACTGATAGTCCTGCTTCAAACTCGCAGCATAAGTTAAGCCAGTGTTTTTGTGTCAAACCAATCGGGGTTTAAATAACCAGAATTATGTGTTGATAATGCCGAAGTATTTACACTTTTTGGAAACATCTACCTACACTCTAACTTATTAATTCTGCAAAATAAGCTGAAATGAGAGTAAAAAAAATTATAACACTTCAGCTTTACACATTTACACATTAGCGTGAAAGACATGGAAAAGATGTGATCATGTAGACCCACCTAGAAAAGTAGTCTCTCCTCATAAGGAACAATTTAGTCAGGTTTACAGAAAAAACAAAAACATTGTGCTGAATAATTGATGTGCTTATTTTTATTTAAAAAAAAAAAAGTCTTTGACACAGTTTGAAGTTTTGGCTTTTGAAGAATCTGTGTACTTTGCCTGCAAGGGTTCCATGTAAATGTGTGTTCTGTTCTTTTTATAAACTGACGTCAACATTATTTTATGTGGTAATCAACAACAGACCACAGATGCTGTCCAATATTTAGTTGTAAAATAGGAATATTGCTTGAGCCTGTCGAATTACACATTTAAATAGGTGTATGCTTGCAGTCAATTCTTTCTTTGCATGTTTCTGAAAAAGGAAGTGAAATTAAATAAAATACCTGATCATTGTGTGTTGTGGTCTGGTGTTATTTTATCAACATAATTTATTATTATTAATATTGCTGATAATAATCTAATAATAATAATCAGATTTAACTTACAGCAGTCTTACTTTAGCATATTTTATTAATTTGCCATGAGAATAAAATATGTAGTTATTTTCAGGTTTTTTTTATACATTTTTGCACTTGTTTGTTATTTATATATATATATATATATATATATTTCTTTTGATTTCCCCTTTGGAAATGAATGGTCAAGTGTGGTAGCCTGTTTTTTTTTGCACTAGGCCAAACCTCCCCCACTATATGAATATATGTCACACTGAATGAGAAGCATCTGTTCTTTCCCTAAAATTAATTTCTTTGAATATATCCTCTCTCTCTGTCTCTCCACAGTGTGCCCATCCTCATGCAAGCACCGCGCCTGCACAAAATACAACCAGTGCTGCCATGACCAGTGTCTGGGTGGCTGCTTGGAGCCCAACTCTTCGAGCAAATGTGTGGCCTGCCGCAACTACATGCACAATAACGTCTGCCTTGACAAGTGCCCACCTGGTTTCTACACCTTTAAGGGCTGGCGCTGCGTCAGCTTCAGCTTTTGCCAGGAGCTCCACAACAAGTGCAAGCAGGGCAAAGGTGACTGCCATGAATACGTCATCCATGACGGCGCCTGCATCCCAGAGTGCCCTTCTGGGTACACCACTGTGAACTCCACTACGTAAGTAACCTGCTACTTGTACGCTCTCCACTCAGTGAACGTGCACAAATACTAGCGCACATGTCCCCAAGTGTTTTAAAGGGTACTTCACATGCTACATGTGTGCGTCAGGACCCATAAAATCTAAATCTGTTGTGTATGAAGTGTGACCTGTTAAAAGGGAAGGTCACTGGACCACTTTATGCCTCATTTAGACTTTAGATTTGAAAATGGAATAGATAGACTTGCAGCTTGACTTTTCCTCTTTTATTTACACAAGAAACATGATTTTTATGGATTTCATGTGCTCAAATAGCACCAAGGACTCAGTGTTGGTTATATGAACTGGTATTGCTGCTGAAAAAAAACTGGGTTGGTAGTATAGCTGGTTTAAACTGGTCTAGCTGGTCTACCAGTCTGAAAAATGTTCAAAATCCCATTAAAACCAGCGGGCCAGACAAGTCTGACCAGGCTGAGAGACCTGCTAAGACCAGCAAAACAGCTTAGGCCGGTTTAAGTCATTTTTTTCAGCAGGGATTTCATGCATCCTTCCTGTTTGTCTCATTCATGGAAGAGGAAAAAGTAGTGAAGAAAAGGACTAAACTGCAATGATGGCTTAGAGTGATCAGGGCTGTACTGACCTCATTCGACTGTCTGAGTGCACAAAGGATCATTTGGGACAGAGCGAGTGAGAGAGTTGTATGTTAATGAGAGGAATAGTGTGAGTTTTAAAGCAGCGCTGACTTAGTGTGAGGCTTGGTAGTGCTGTTTGTGCCCATTTAAAGAAGGTCTGAGCAAGAATAGGACGACTACAACAGGCCCCAATAACCTCAGTTTTACAGAGCTTTTACATAGTTTTACACAGAATGTATTGTTTGTTTGTGGTGGAAATGCAGGATGGCCAATGTCTCATAGCTTTATTCCGTATGCATTATTCTTTATTCTCTATGGATAAGGATGGACGATTGTTCATATAAATGGTTTTTGACATTCTCAAATCTCTGATTTTCAGAAGCTCTTTGGTCCAGCTGTAGTCAGACATCAGCAAAAGCCCTCTATGAAAACAGCAGAGCATATAATCAAGATGAGATATTTAGATACAAGATTTAAAAAATGTATCACGCATACTTCAGTATAGCAAAATAGTACCCTTGTTTAAATGGGAAATGCATTTTATTATACACAATTTATCCCTGTTATGCTGAATTTTCAGAAGCCATTATTCCAGTCTTCAGTGTCACATGATCCCTCAGAAATCATGCTAATATGCTGCTTTTGAATGTCTTTCCTGTCACTTTGGATCAATTTAATGAATTCTTGCTGACCCTTAACTTTTGAATTAGGGCTGCACGATATATTGCATGCGATTGTCATACGCATCTCGTCAGTAAAGCTGGTTCTGTGATTAGTAATATATCTCCATCACCTGTTTTCAAATGGAGCGGCATTTAATACACAGAGCCATAGTTCACCGATAAGCTACGCAATTCGCGCTCAGAATCGTAGCTTGTCAGTGAACTATGGAACTCTGTGTGTTAAATGCCATTCCATTTGAAAACAGGTGATGGCGATTTATTACTAATCACAGAACCGGCTTTATTGATGAGATGCAATATATCGTGCTGCC
>JAUZSZ010000079.1:22039574-22052249 GCA_034780575.1 Labeobarbus marequensis | reverse complement strand
TTACGACGCAGTACTCGTTCCCATATCTCAGGGAACCGAGGTTACGATAGTAACCGAGTACGTTTTGGCAGACATGGTAAGCCATCTGAGTTTATTTATATGGATTGTAATTAGCATGTAAGTGATATCTTTGCAGTCATATGTTTGTGTTTTTGTGTTTTAAAGATCCACCTCAGCTGGTCTCTGTGACACCTTTCAAGAATCGCTCTAATGCTGAGGTGTATCAGTGTGAGGCAGACGCCAATCCTGCAGCTACACACTTCAGCTGGTACAGGTACGAAATCTAATATGCAATAGATAGATAGATAGACAGACAGACAGATAGATAGATAGATAGATAGATAGATAGATAGATAGAAAAGAAATGCTACTTGATCATAACTAGATTATTCGCATTCTAATGGAATGCAGCACAACTCAGGAACTATCTAAGCATAATTTGCTTCCTCAAAACAGTGCTGAGAGTGACCTAACAACAGTAAGACCACTGAATTGAGGTTCATTTGCATTTATTTGATTTGCAAATGCGTTCTTCACAAACTGACAGAATATGTAAGTCAGCTTGTGAAGAACATCTGCAAAGTAAATAAATGACTGTTGTGACATGACATTTATGTACAGAACAAGTTGAAAAGGTTTGCAAAACATACTAGGTTTTGTTTTCTAATTTAGGGCCTAGTATTTCACTCAGTCTTTTGCCAGTCTGATTTTTTTTTTTTCTTCTCTTGTTTGTAAAGTAGCACGCACCGGACTATCCCTAATGATGCCATTAAAACAGAAGGAAATAAACTCTACTTCTTGAAACTGACCTCTGACCTCAGTGGCCTGTATATCTGTGAGGCTTCAAACGAGTACGGTACCAGAATCGGCTCACTCTACTTGCAAAAAGGTGAAAGGTTTTTTTTTTTTTTTGTGAGTGTGTGCATGTTTTGATGAAGGAAGATACAGCAGTTTGTTAAGACTACAGTATTTATCATGTGTTATCTGTTTTCTAGGAGAAAAGACAGAAGACTACCATTCTGATCTCTGAGTCTTTAATACTGAATATAATTTCAGGAATAAAAGTTGGCAACAATTATTTTATGATTCTTAAAATCAAATCACAAGGAAAGGCAAGATATTGCTATATTGAGCATTATGCTTTCTCCCATCTATGTAGAAGTGGACCATCTGCCTTATATAGTCTCTGAACATTGTACTTTATAAACTGAATTGTGTACATTACAGACAAATTTTAGATATAATACAACAATATATTTATCATACTTGTATTAGCAGGTTAGAAAAATATGAATTTCAGAATGCCTTAGTATGTGGGTTGTTAGAACTTTTTTGTTTAGTGACCTAGAAATTGTGCACAAATAAAAAATGGTAATCTAAAAATGGTATATCTAAATTAACTGGTTTTATTATAAAGAAAAGATATTATTTAGTATCAATGAAACAACTTTAAATACATTAAGATGCTGGGATAGGCTTCAGCTTCACTATGACCCTACATTGGATAAGCATTTTGGAGATTGGATTCTGAAAATACTCATTTATTATTATAGTAAATATACATAATGATAATATATAATGTATATTGTAGTACTTTTAAAGATTTGTATTTGTTTTGATGCTTTTTAAATAAAAATTACAAGAACTATTAGACTGGAACATCACAGCATCTGATAACCAAGAACAAATTCCAGTCATTACTTAATATGTCTAACTATAGTTTAAAACTAACCCGCTCCAGAGAAGTTTATTATTGTATTGTGCAAACATTATCTCATTCTTTCTCATGAGAAAGAAGCAGTTTGTGAGGAGGAAATACCATATATTGTATTAAAAAAATGCTGTCTTGACTGTTTGAACTGCTCTTTCTGCAGCTTCATAGGCCTAGGACAAATGAGAACCTGAGGTTGTGTGGTGAGAATTATAGTCTGTACAGAACTGCCAACATTCTGCCAAAGTAAATTGTGGGCTATTGTCAGATACAAGCTCCCTGGTAATACAACATGCACTTCAGGCTGCTAAGAACTTGGAAGCTAGATGGTGCTTGAGCGTGAGCTATTTCACACAAATAGTAGTCTACAACCACAAATTAAGTTATATTATCCAACTGCCCTTTATGAATTCAGTTTAACACATTCCTCCTCATTGACTCAGGAATAACAATTGCATAGGCAGCAATGCAACTGAAGCTAGTAAGCACGTCGTTAAAATAGTCCATGTGACATCAGTGGTTCAACAGTAATTTTACAAAGCTATGAGAATACTTTTTGTGTGCAAACAAAACAAAAATAATGACTTTATTCAACAATTCTTCTCCTCCAAATCACGTATTCTCAAAAATAACAATTCTGTCCTTGTATGAGTTTCTTCAGTGGAAGTGTGTCCACCACCACCAAGCATTTACGAGCGACATGCACCGCTTTTACTTTGAAGCGAATAAAGTGCATTAGCAAATGCTAACTTTAATGGGGCATGATCAATATCATAATGAGTCCATGAGTGTGACCAATTGTTTATGGTCTGTCTGCTGGCAAAATCCAACCCTGCAAGTGTACTTTGTTTCAGTCAAAGTTCTGGAACAGAATATGGCTGCATCACCATGGACTTGAAGCAAAGCAACTCCTAACCCAAAACTGCTTGTGTCTGCACTAACCATAGTGGGTTTCTCAGGACTGTAATATGCAAGAGCAAGAGCTGTGGCTACACTTTGATTTTTACAAAATTTTTACAAAATCTGCACTTTACTGCACTTCCCCTTTTGTGGGGAAGTCATTGCCTAATGGTTAGAGAGTCGAACTCGTAATCGAAAGGTTGCGAGTTCGAGTCTCGGGCCGGCAGGAATTGTAGGTGGGGGAGTGAATGTACAGCGCTCTCTCCACCCTCAATACCACGACTGAGGTGCCCTTGAGGTGCCCGAACCTCCAACTGCTCCCCGGGTGCCGGGTGTGTGTTCACGGTGTGTGTGTGTTCACTGCTGTGTGTGTGCACTTTGGATGGGATAATTCCGAGTATGGGTCACCATACTTGGCCGTCTGTCACGTCACTTTCGTATTTATTTGAATAAAAAATACTGAAAAAAACAGTAACATTGTGAAATATTACTGCCGTTTAAAATAACAGTTTTCTATTTTAATATACTATAAAATAAAATTTATTTCTGTGATGCAAAGCCAAATTTTCATCAGCCATTACTCCAGTCTTCAGTGTCGCATGATCCTTGAGAAATCATTTATTATCAATATTAAAAACAGTTGTGCCGATTAACTATTTTTGGACCTGTGATGGTTTTTTTGAGGATCCTTTGATGAATTAAAAAGTTCACAAGAACTGAATTATTTTAAAATAGAATATAGAATTTTTTTTATTTTTTAATATATCATAACATACTGTACAATATAAATTTTAAGGTAACCAAAGCAACTTACAACTGGGGAATACACAAAGCGATTCATCCTAAAGAGGCAGACAGACACAGGAAGTTCTCAAAATACCAAGTTTCAGGCATTGTTCTAAATAATTATAAGCTAGAAAGGGAAAGAATAAATAAAGAGAACGTTTTTTTTTTTTTTTAGGATGAAGTCAAATAGTGTCGAAAGAGATGAGTTTTTATCTGTCGCTTGAAAGTTGTCAGGGAATCAGCATTCCGGATTGGGGTGTATAATAACCAGATTTATGGTTTTCCCACCTCTAAAACACCAGTTGAACCCCTGCACATACCTCAAGTTGCTTTCGTCCATGCAGAGGATGTGATCAAAAGTCATGAAGTCATCTTTGGTGACCTAACAAACAGAAAGACCGTATGAGTAACGTATGCAACATTTCATTCACATTGTCCTGCAGTGACCCGTTTAGCACGGGCCAGTGATTTCGGCCCACATCCACCCCTCTTTCTCCATTTTCCTCTCTAATTCTTCCTGTCTTTCACCGAAAGAGGCACATCTGCTGCCAAAAGAGCACGGCGCTGGCTTGGACAAGCTCCAGGGAACATGAGCAAAGGGCGAAAGAGCGAGTAGACGTGCCGTCTTTGTCTGATCGAACATTCGCTCCCCTCGCTCAAGACGCGGAGTTAAGAAACGGATCAAAGCACATCTGCGGCTGCATGTAAGTGTGTGCAAATATTGAGCAAGAGCACATGATTTATTTGGGAGGTTACTGCACAGAGACAGTCATAATAGGAATATATGTTTTCAATTTACAAAAACAACACAGTGCAAAAACTGGAAATCATGAATGACACATACGTTAGGTGGGGAATACAAGGAATGCCTGCCCTGGCTCCACCTGTTTTTTTTTTTGTATAATTGGGGGCTGTGATTTTTGTGAGGTCAACGGGACAAAGATGTCTTTAGTGTGAGCTCAGCTCTATACAGCCTCATATGAACCTGACCTCTAAAGGCCGAACTAAAGCCTGCCCACATGACTGGAACATATGACTGACAGGTGGAACATGTGGGTGGAAAGCATGCGAGTTAGGAGTTTCTCTTAGTCTGACAGTAATAGGCCAAACCATGTATATTTCAGGCAAGGTGATGCAGCGGCCAACTTAACATTTGACAAGTTTCAACGAAGCTATTGCATGTACCATACAGGTTGTGATTTGCTTAAAAAAACAAGGAACATTGAACCAAAAAAGTGCTGAAAATCGTCAAATAAGTGGTGTGGTAAAACAGGTTCATTTACTTCATGAAACAGTCTTTTTAGACAAGCTGTACGAGTGCTATTGCTTGCTGCTTCTTTTTTTACCATTCAGACTGTTTTTGAAACAATATAATATAATATAATATACTGTTGAGCAGCTGAAGTCTGGTATCAAGCAAAATTGGGTAATAATTTTGCATGCAAATTTTTAAGAATTAAAAACACTGGAAATCTTTTCTTTGCACTTTTGTCAATTAAATAAAGGTTACAGAGAATTATCAAATGACAGATTCTTGATTTTACAGCATTTACAAAAAAAGCCACAATTATTTTTTATTTTATTTGGGGTTGTATAATATAATAATAAAACAATCCAGCCCATCTAGAAGCTTTTGAGCTTTAATTGTTAATTTACGTTATTATTATTATTTTGGATGGACTGTCTGTAATGATCCATAAATTCACTCTGGTGATGTCTAAATTTCTCATTTCTGTATTTTAAAGAATTTTCTTTATTTTGGTTTGATTTAAATAGTTACAAACAGGATCACCAAATCTGCCTTAAAAGCTATCAAAATCACATAAAATTTCACATAAAATGGCTTTTATGTTATCTAAATTCACTCTGGTAATCTATAATGTTACTTATTTTATATCCTAGAAAGCATATTGCTCAGACAGACTCAGCAGGGGCACCAAATCTGACAACACAGCATACAGGTTACCAAACTCTACACTATTTCCCACACAATGGCTTTACTGTTATACAAATTAACTCTGGTGATTACTAAATTCTTTATTTTATATCCTAGAAAGCATATTGCTCTGATGTGAACAGCTGTAGATTTACGGCAGTACAGTAGTTTGTGGTTTCAACAAACGTAATTGCCATAAATGCAACAATGCACACATAATGCCTATGCATTTATATCATTATCACTAATGTCCAATGTGTAGTGTTTTAGTACCGCATGTGTCAGAGTAATTGTCAAACTGTAATGACTTCACTAACCTCTAATGCAGCCTTGTCAGATTTGGTGACCCTGTTCTGTGTGCAGCTGTTCACATCAGATGTTTTTCAGAATGAAACCAAGGAGATTAGACATCAGAGTGAATATGGATAACACTGAAGCCATTGTGTAAGACAAAGAGAGGGGGTTATGGATTTCCGTAACCTCTAATGCGGCCTTGTCGGATTTAGTGACCCTGCTGTATGTATGTAGCTGTTCACATCAGAGGAAAGTGCATTCTAGGAAATAAAATAAAAGCTCAGACATCACCAGAGTGAATCTGGGTAACATTAAAGATGTTTATGTTTATTTACTGCAGTCATGATAATGCATCGAAAAAATTAAAAAAGGTCATTGCGACTTTTTTCCTTATAATTCTGGGAAAAGAATTATGGATTCTTAGAATTCTGACTTTCAGAATTCTGACTTTTTATCTTGCAACTCAGAGTTAACATCTCACATTCTGAGTTTACATTTCACAATTCCGTTTTTTGGTTTCCTCCACAAAATAAAGATAACTGTGACTTTTTATCTCACAATTCTGACTTTTTTCTAATAATTGCGAGTTTATATCTTCCAATTCTGACTTTTCTTCTCAGAATTCTTCCTCCTTCTCAAAAAAAAGTGTGTTCTCATCTGCATATTTAATGAACAGACCAACAGCACAGCTGCAATTGTGAAGTTGCTTTTAAACAACAGTTCATTCAATAAATAATAAGTTAAAGTAATTGATGTTTTAGAGACACTATTTTCAGTTTGTTTTTTTCACAAACTGAAAGTATTTGGAACATACTTGTCCAAATCAGTGTTTTGAAAGAATGATTAAATAACTCTCTCATGAACAGGATTATTTGTCACAAGTAATTCAAACAAAAGTTTTAGATCAGTAAGACTTGTAATGTTTTTTAAAGGGGTCATATGGTGCGATTTCAAGTTTTCCTTTCTCTTTGGAGTGTTACAAGCTGATTGTGCATAGATAAGATCCCTGAAGTTGCAAAGACTAAAGTCTCAAAACCAAAGAGATATTCTTTATCAAAGTTAAGACTCTGCCACGCCCCCCTAAAACAGCTTGTTCAAACACTCCCCCACGTCTACGTCACTATGTAGAAATATTTGCGTAACGCCGCCCAAATGTTCATGCAAAGAAAGAAGGCGTGGTTTCAGTAACCGCAGTAGTGTTGATGCAGCTGTGACAGGGAGATGCTGTGTGTTTCTAGGCAAAAGCATTTTATTTGGCCTTCTGAAAGTAGATGCATTTAAGAATCATTAAGATTTCTTACAACAGAACAGCACAACCCAGATGTTATCACAACGCATTTTATGGACGACCATTTCGTGAACCTAGGGTAATTAATTAATTTCGTGAACCTAGGTAATTCTGACTTTGCCATGACAATCTGGTGCTTCTGAATCAGCGACTGTATGTTTTTTTATTAGTTTAAGTATTTGCTATTGACTGTTCAAATGCGGAGTTGCGCTGTGCGTGTGCGCGCACGTGTGAGAGAGTGGAGAGTGTGTGGAGTCAGCTGTCTTAATCGCGGCTTGTGTACTGCAAACACATACGAGCATCATCACTGTCTGTCACGTGACTCTGTTCCCCTTTCGGGGTTGAAGTGATGGTAAAACTAAGGACATTATTAACTGTCTTTACTTTTATTTTGAAAACTGAAGCTTGCGATTATGGAAAGGGGCATTACATTTCCGACAAGTTCTTGCGGTGTTCGGACAATTACAATGCAATGTGCCATTTGGCCAATCAGAGCAGACTGCGCTTGTCTGAAGGAGGGACTTTGTAGAAAACTAAGCATTTGAGAGAGGCGGGGCATAGAGGACCTACAATAATGTACAGTATTTGAACAGTAATGTGTTTTTTGAACATTAAAGCATGTCAACATATTCTGTTACACCAAATACACAAAATAATGATCTTTCAAAAAGCATCATATGATCCCTTTAATGAATAATGGTCTCAGAGTGTTTTTTTAATGTGTCCTCCTCATTCACTTCTGCTTAAACTGTCACATGTTGCCGATTACAACAGAAAATACTTTCTATTTGTCCATCAGTTTGGAAAAAAATTGTAAGACATTAACTATTTTATGTATTTCTCATAATATTGAATTTTTTAAGAAATATTGTAACTTTCTTAAATCCTGGAAGTAAATCCTCAAAGCCCAGTAACTTCTGCATTGTATCTGTGTAAGAATACCTGGATGGAACTTATGTTATTGCGTCTAAATATGTATGTGAAGTGATCCAGAATGTTTTTTAAGTAGCAGATCCAAAGACCCAAAGCTAATTTGTTCTGCTCTTTTTCCTCAGACAGAGATTATTCATCCTGTGTTTGGCTGTATCTGCTCCATGACATACCAGGCATGACCCTCTTACAGCACAGATGAACCTGCATCCATCAGACTTTAACCGTCTCCATTTATCACTCCAGCCATAGGTCAGTGCTCTAGCATTCTGGGCAAAAACTATAGTAATGGTACAGCTGCTTTACAAAGATTTTTTTCATGAAGCAGCAACTTTGACTCAACTGATGTTTACACCATTCAAAACTTTAGGGTCATTTAGTTTTATTGTTTGTTTTGTGGAAAGAAAAATATTTTTTAGTCAGCAAGGACACATTCAATTGATCAATTGAAATGACAGTAAAGACATTTACGTAACATAATGTTACAAAAGATTTTGTTTCAAATAAGTGCTGTTCTTTTGAACTTTAAATTCATCAAAGAATCATGAAAAATTGCATCACTGGATCCACAAAAATATAAAGCAGCACAACTGTTCTCAACATTTATAATAATAATAATGAATAAAATGATTTTGGCCACCGAATCAGCATATTAGAATTATAAAATGACATATTAGATTTTATTCGTATGATTCTGTTTGGTGGCACAGAAATTAGATCCTTCACCTTTAAGAATTGTTTGCTGGTTTATTTAGAAAAAAACTGTTTTTCTTGCTCATTGGCTTTCTTTTTGTTTTTCAGAACAAAAGATGGAAGAAATCGATTCTGTGAGATTCAAGCCCTTGCTAGAAGATTCAAATGTCCCGTTGACATACTGTGCTGACACCATCAATGTTGACGGTTGGATATTTGATCTGTTTAGTTACTGTAGCTGTGTGATTTAATTGTGTCATGATTACAGGTCTTGTTTTTTTGATGTTAAGGTAAGTGTATATTTACTCCTCTTCTACACAGATGGGCGTTATAATGCACTACGTGAAGATCTGGAAGCAGATGCTCGGGACTTTGAGGCTCCCACCTGGAGTTTAGCTGTTGACCAGCAATATTTAAAAGAGTATTCCAAAGATGATATTAAAAGACAAGATGTAATACATGGTATGGGCTTTCATTAGGTTTTTTTTTTTTTCTCATTTTCTTAGAAAAGTTTATCGCTTGAGCAATATGTGATTGTTATCATTATTATGACAGAGCTGATTCAGACGGAAATAAACCATGTGCGGACGCTAAAGCTGGTTTTGGGTGTATATGTGCGGGAACTGCGTGAGTCCCTGCAAATGGATGAAATGCAGCTGGAAAGACTGTTTCCACAGGTGGATAACTTGCTGCAACTGCATCAGCTTTTCCTCAACCGCCTTAAACAGCAAAGAATCGAATCTTTGAACCCAGGCACTACCCAGAATTACTGCATCCACAGTATTGGAGACATTGTTATTGCACAGGTATTTTATACATATATATATATATATATATATATATAGATATACTGTAGGATGTGCATAGATTCTCAGTATCCCAGATGCATCTAAAGACTTGAGGCTCAATTGTTAGTTATATGACAAAGACCAAGTACCAACCTGGATTAGACTTTTGTTTCTCTAGCTGCGTGCTTTGGATCACCAAGCTGTCAGTTATAGCCATTGTCCTTCATATGATCTTTGGGTCCACATTCCCCAGAGCTGAGCTAAGCAGCAGGTGCTTCTTGAAATGAATGGAACGATTGTTTCAACATTAAAATAGGTTGCCGTACAATGGCCCCAAAAAGTATTTGGATACTCAAGCTGTACTTAATCGATTACTGCTGTTGCATTATATAACAAAGTATCAAAGTATTCAAGCATTTTACTAAAAGGTTTTTTATTAGGCTTAAACTTCAGGGAAAAAAAGTTGTTTTTTTTTGTGGAACATAGGTGTTCATAGTTAATGTGTTGAAGCACATTGCTAGGACACCTGTGTGACTGAAGTATGACAGCTGAAAATTAATCAGTAAATTAAATTTTGAAATATTTTAAAATAGAAAGCAGTTATAAGAATGTTTTGCAATATTATTGTTTTTTTCAATAAAATAATATAGCATATGTTGAGCATAAGAGACTTTTTGAAAAAAAACATTTAAAAAAATTTGAAACCAGACTTTTTCAGACTGTAGTGTATGTTTAAATTAAGCAGTGTTCATAACTGTCTTTTAATTTAATTTAAATGTATACATTTGTAAATAACCTGAACATTTCTTGATTAACTTTTGGCATTATAAGTATCTTTTGCTTTTAGCAATGGTATTACTACTGTCTAATCTGCATGTATGATTGTGTGTGTAGTTTTCAGGTGAAATAGGAGACAGACTGCAATACTGCTATGGAGTGTTCTGCAGTCACCACACCGATGCAGTCAACTTCTACAAAGACTTAATGCAAAACAACAAGAAGTTCCAGAGTTTTATACGAGTAAGACCTGAACTTTTATTGTCAAGTTTTAAAAGGACTTGTTCTTTTATTTAACTAAAAATACAATTTAATTCAATGAATCATTTCACGTTCTGATAACAACACCATTTTCTCTTCTCAGAAATTATGTCAGCTGTCTATCCTGCGGAGATTAGGAATACCAGAGATAATTCTCCTTATAACACAGCGCATCACAAAATATCCAGTTTTATTTGACCGTGTAATTAAATACACTGAAGGTACATTTTTTTTAAATGAATTAGTTTTGTTTTTCTTTCAAGAAAACTGTATGTTCTGTTTTGAGTTTGAATACTTTGTGTTTTTTATGTACAGTAATTGTAACTTCAAATAGAACAAAAATATTGTGAAATGTTATTATTAAATATTATGAAATATTATGTATGTTATTATTATTATCATCAATGTTGAAAATAGTGTTTAAAAAAAGCATATGCATAAGACACCTTCATTGAGGTTTTATGATTTGCTTCCTTTTGACAGTTGACTCAGAGGAGCATAGGAACCTGGTACAAGGTCTGGAACAGCTGAAAGACACCATCTCACGAGTAAATACCCACGTTGACGAGTTTGAGAAAGCGGTACGGCTGAGGGACTTGAGCAGTAAGCTGGAGCCCAAGTTCCAGGTCAAGACAACCCATGGGAGAGTGTTCCGCAGAGAGGACATGCTGCGGGGCGAGAGGAGGCTGCTTCATGAGGGCTTTCTCAACTGGAGGCTAACTTCTAACAAAAGCAAAGGTGATCATTGTACTAATAACAGATATATCATGGACAATAATAGTTTAATTTGCATTTTCATCTTCTTGTTTCCCATCAACTTGGGTTCTTATACTGTAGGCCATGTGATTTGTTTTTTATGTAATTAACTGTAATTTTACTTTGCTCATTTGACAGTTGACTGACATTTCAGTATTTCTCTCATATGCCTTTAGATGTCCTTGTCTTGCTGTTGTCAGATGTTTTGCTGCTGTTACTGGAGAAAGATCAGCGACTTACCTTTGCCTGTCTGGTGAGCAGAATGTAATAATTTGGCATGTTATTATGTTCAGTTTACAGTGTCATTCTCATTAAATGTCAGCTGCCTAACATGCTCCTGTAGGATGGTAAGCCTGCAGTGATCTCACTGCTGAAGCTTATTGTGCGTGAAGTGGCTCACGATGAGAAGGCCTTGTTTCTGATCTCAGCCTCCTCGGACACTCCAGAGATGTATGAGTTTCACACCTCCTCCGGGGAGGTGCGCAAAACCTGGAGAGACCAAATCTGGAAGGCCGTGGAGCGGTGTGTTTCATAAACATTCATTTTTAAAATAGACTAAAGTAATGTCTTGACTCTCACTTTTGATCAGTTTAATGCATCTTACTTCTGAACTGTAGTGTACATTGCCCTGAAAAAAGAAAATTAACAAATTGTACTACTTATGGGTGATTTGAGTTGCGATTTGCAGTGAAAGTCAGCCTATGTATGGCTTACTTATAATAGTACTTGCACATTAAACTGGATTTTTATAAACATGTAACATTTTTTTCCCCTAAAGGTTTGTTAACATTTTTTAGATTAGTGAAATCTGTGTAAATATATTTTTCTGGGATTATTTCTAACATCAGTGTTCTGGTTTTGTTTCAGATGTCCTGAAGAGGAGAAAGAGGAGCCAGAAGAACTTCCCAAGGGGATCCAAGACTTTCAAAGTAACATACACATTGTATCACAATCTATGATTTCAATTTTTCTTTCGGTGCTGTAAAATGAGCTGTCATCACATTGAATGTTGTCTTTTTTTTTTTTTCCCTGAATGGTGTTTTCTGATAGGGAATCTTTGTATGCATGATGCCTTGATAGAGCAACACCTTTCAGAGAAACTCAAGTTATTCTCCAGTATCGCAGCCTATGTGACAGGTGTTACCGACATTTCACCAAGTGATCGCCGTCTGGTGCATGCGAATGCAACACAGCCCCTGCAGGGAGCACAACTCCTCGCTGGAGCCGTAAAAGATGGTGAGATTTTCACTGCACAGTAGAAAAGGGAATTTGTGTTTAATATTCATGATTGATATTTTATGGTAAAAAAGTACAGCTCTGTAAAATAGAGTATAAGCCTGAGTTACCTGTATTTTATTTTTATATTATTTTATATTGTAAGACAGTTACTGAAAATGTATGTATTGATAAATTGCTAAAATTGTATTGAAAAAATTGACTGAAAATGTACAGGTCCTTCTCAAAAAATTAGCATATTATGATAAAGTTCATTATTTTCTGTAATGTACTGATAAACATTAGACTTTCATATATTTTAGATTCATTACACACAACT